>JZLH01S0022313.1:0-20572 GCA_001188425.1 Eucidaris tribuloides | reverse complement strand
CCCCCCCCCCCCCATGATCATACTACTTGGGTGTCATTTTGTTCATTGGTGTCTCCTTCGATGGAAAAAAGATGTTAACAAGAAGAAAACTCATTTGGACTATGTTTTCTTTCCACATATTGGGATACATGTAAAATCACAACTTTTTCAACAAGTTTATTGAGGTTATTGTTTTCTGTCAGAGAGATCATCTCATTTGCATATATTCAAATATGCATGTAAGTTGCTACTAATCACACATTGCGTGAATAGTAAACTTGTCTAGCCCTACTAAACATGTTCACTGAGCAATAATTGAAGCTGTTGATGAAAAATAATTATTAAATTATTAAAGTCTGAACAATCTTCACTTGATTAATGCTATTAATTAGATCATCTCATTTGCATAAGTGGTCTGAAGGTCAATGCACATACAGAAACGTACATAAAATGACGCTTTTTGCAGAAATGTATGGTGTTTTTATTGGAATTTAGTGGGATTTTGCACGTTATACAATCTTTATCCACGTAATAATTCAGTTAAATGTTATTGAAAATGTGGGGCTCATTAATCTTCATATGAGCAGTCAAAAAGTAATTAATTTGAGAATTATGTTTATGGTGTCAACTCATTTGCATATTAAAACTATGCATAGATTATTTGCCAACACATTGATTGTCAAAAAATGTTTCTTCTTCTTGTACTTCCAACCAGTATACTAAGTGATGATTATGGCAAATGACGTCCGCTGACTGTCAAATAATAACAACTTTGTTGAATTGATACTGTACATGTATACAATTAATAATTTGCATAAAATATGAGCTAGTTTATGAATAAACATGAAATACAACAGATATTCTACATAATACAGAAAGCACTACGGCAAAGTTCACGGGTCTGGGTCCCTGGCCATTCAAATCCAAGAAATCCTGGGGGCCCGGCGGTGGAGTAAGGTTGCACAAGTCTTTAAAGCTCATTCCCTGGGAGGGGGTAATGGGGTGTAAGTCATTCAATCCCAGAAATCTCTCAGGAGGGGTTGGGTGGGGTGTTGTTAAGAATCTTTCCAGTCCCTGAAAACTCATACATTTGGGAATGAGGGTCACAATCTATTCAAATTTAAGAAATCCCAGGAAAAGACGGTAAAGTATGGTAATGCGAGTTATTTTGGTTCATTCAAACTTATTTAGAGGGAGAGTGGATGAGGGGGAGGTGAGGGGGCTCGTGAGACAGTCTTAATGCTGAAAGTTAACTTCAGTTTCATAGTTTCCACATTCATTTAAATCTTTGAAAACTTAATTTGTGGGGGGAAGGGGGAACTTCAGAGCCTATCAAACTACTCATGTAGTCCTATTTACTGGTGTGGTGGTAGTGGTGGTGGTGGTTTTTTTTTGGGGGAGGGGGTTGCAATTTTAGCATGATCCTGCACAGTCAATGAAACCTCGCCCTACTTTTTATTCAAAATTTCTCAGTCAAGTGTGATTTTATTGGTTCACCATAACTCTAACAAGTGTTTGCACTCCGGTTCTTATTGTTATTATGGTTATTATTATTAACCATGACTTGTACTCCGTGGATGAATCTGCACAAACAAACACACGTAGGCTAAAGAGAATAACCATACTATTTCAAAAGTCAGTCATGAAAATGTATTATCGATATTATCGTCATCATTTCTATTTTTAATATATTATTATTTGTAGTATAGTAGTAGCAGGAGTAGTAGCAGTAGCAGTAGAAGTTGTATCATCATCATCTTCATGATTATTATTATTATTATTATTATTATTATTATTATTATTATTATTATTATTATTATTATTATTGCTGCTGTTGTTGTTGTTGTTGTTACTATTATTATTATTATTATTATTGCAGATAATTATATAGTTGTAGAAGGGAAGGAAGACCCAAAGGGACATGGATCAACTCACTGGTAAGGCCTGTTCGAATCCTGCATTGATCAAATAACGATGTTAAAACAATGACTAATAATATGAATAGTGTTTTAATGTATCTGTTTTTTCTCCCCCCCCCCTCCTGATCATCCTGCTGATTCTCCTCCTCATATTTCTTTGATCCCAAATGGACCCCCAAATGGGAATTGAAAACATAATCTATTCCCTGCCACTCCTCATTTTGACTTTGGGCCCTTGGCAATCTTTAATGCTGAAAGTGTCTCCAGATGATTAATGTAAGGAAAGAAACTGGAAATGTGTGGTACTCACAATATATAAGGATCCATAGAAGTTAAACAGTCATTGAAAGACCTGTATAATTCTTTGAAATATGCAATACCTCAGTGAATTAGTAATCAACACAATAGCAGTAATCTCAGATTTAAAATTAAAGGTATGGTGAAAGTTCTTTGAATGGGATGGATCAGGAACCGTCCCTGCCCCCAACCTCCACCCCGCCAACCGCCAACGAAACTTTTTCTTTTCATCAACGTGAATGACTATTTCTCCTCATCCCTCCTCAATCTACTGAAAGGGTTTGTGTAATTCTCTTCCTCCCATTTGATCAAGTTTATATCACTAAGTAGATTCCAATACTCCGTACCTCATGTGAGCATCAGCATCAATTCCGCTCTCATACTCACAAAATGATTTTGCAGGATCAATTTGTTTGCCCCCATAAGTTCATTGAGGTGGCAGCCCCCTGCCCCTCCCTTCCCACTGTTTCGACGCCCTTAACCCCTAAGAACCGGAGTATAAACACATATAAGTGTTATGGTGAACCGATACAACTCACAATTGACAGAGAAATTTGGAATAGAAATTAGGGTGAGGTTTCATAAACCGATTTGGATCATGACACCCCCTCCTCCCTACCCCGTCCAATCTGAGTCATTTTCATTCACCTACTCTCCCCTTTCCAACCAACTGACTTTTCAGCAACCGAAATGGATTCCCAAATCTCAGGTTAACTATCATTATTGAGATCCTCTTGTAAATCTCCCTCCCCAATGTATTGTTGCCTTGGTATTATTCGTGTAGACTCCGTCCGTGAAATTTAAAACATGTTGAAGACGTGAATAGTTTGCAAACCGTCTTCTCCTCCCCCGACCCCCCCCCCCCCACTGGCTAGACACAGTCCATTAGTCTGATAGGCTGACAAATTTTCTCTTTCTTCCACTGATCAAAATTTCAACGACTGAAATGAATTCGCAAACTTCGAAGCTGGAGTTAACATAATTAAGAATTTAGTCTCATGAGACCCCTCCCGATTTCCCTACCTCATCCTACCCCTGCATGAGTATAAAGGAACCGAAATAACTTACGTTACCATACATTACCGTAATGTATGGTACTGTGAGTTATTTCGGTTCCCGTATCTTCCTGGGATGTCTTAAATTTGAATAGATTGTGACCCTTATTCCCCAATGTATGAGTTTAATTGCAGGGACTCCCAGCCACCCCTCCTGCAAGATTTCTGGGATTGAATGGCTTACACTAAATTGCCTCCTCCCGGTGAATGAGTTTTAACGACTTGTGCAATTCTTTACCACCGCCTGCCCTACAGGATTTCTTGGATTTGAATGACCCGTGACTAATCTTCTATAGCACATTTCTGTATTATTTACCAAAATTGCCCCCTCCCGGTGATGCGTTTTAACGACCTGTGAAATTCTTTACCACCGCCTGCCCTACAGGATTTTTTGGATTTGAATGACCCGTGACTAATCTTCTATGGTACATTTCTGTATCATTTACCAAATTTGCTTTATTTCATATTTATTTATAAACTAGCTCTTATCTTATGCAAATTATTGATTGTATACAATATTTATTCAACAAAGTTGTTATTATTTGAGAGTCAGCGGACGTCATTTGCCATAATCATCACTTAGTATACTGGTTGGAAGTGCAAGAAGAAGAAACATTTTTTGACAATCAATGTGTTGGCAAGTAATCTATGCATAGTTTTAATATGCAAATGAGTTGACACCATAAACATAATTCTCAAATTAATTACTTTTTGACTGCTCATATGAAGATTAATGAGCCTCACAATTTTCAATAATATTTAACTGAATTATTACGTGGATAAAGATTGTATAACGTACAAAATCCCACTAAATTCCAATAAAAACACCATACATTTCTGCAAAAAGCGTCATTTTATGTACGTTTCTGTATGTGCAATGACCTTCAGACCACTTAATAGCATTAATCAAGTGAAGATTGTTCAGATTCAGTGGCGACGGAAGGCCAAATATTTAGGGGGCGGCCAAGACCCTGGGAACGATTTTTTCACCGGGAGTGATGAGATATACATTTTCGCGACCAAAATAATTTTCAAGGCAAAATTCGCGGCCAAATCAGCAGCCGAAAAGTCGTTCAGTGGTGGGGGGGGGGGGGGCGTGGGCGAAAAATTTTCACGGACAAAACGATTTTCACGGCCAAATCAACAGCCAAAAAGTATTTTCTTTTCTATCTTTGCGCCATTTTTTTTAGGGGGAGGACAGTCCCCTCTACCTATAATTTAGGGGGGATGTGTTCCCCCCTCGTCCAGCCGCTTCCGCCGCCTATGTTCAGACTTAAATAATTTAATAATTATTGTTCATCAACAGCTTCAATTATTGTTCAGTGAACATGTTTAGTAGGGCTAGACAAGTTTACTATTCACGCAATGTGTGATTAGCAGCAAAAACATGCATATTTGAATATATGCAAATGAGATGATGTCACTGACAAAAAACAAAAACCTCAATATCCATCAAATGTAATATATTGATTAACCATTACCTGGTCAATGTGATCTGAAAGTTTGATTGTAATTGAGCTTGTCTTTACGGAGATACAGCGAATATATTGTGTCCGCAGATTTCACTATCCCCAAAGAAAACGGCGAAATTGTTCAAAAGGTCGGCTATTTTTATTGTGCACTCATATGTAAATTGACCGGCACACATCTTATTCAAATAATTTTGTGCAAATTCATTGTTTAGATCAACTCAGTATTGTCCAGACTAACTATTTGATACGTTTTGGAAGGCCAGTGGCTGCAGTTTATATCCAGATAAAAAAACTATTGACAAGTGTAGCCAAAATTTGCCAGTTAAAACCGCATATTTCAGAATATGCAAATAAGATGACGTCATTGACACAAGAATGAAAAATGATGTGAATATACAATTTCATACAGCTATAGAGGATGACAGAATGCACCTTTCCTGCAAGTTTGAAGACAATTCAGCAAGTTGTTACTGAGATACAGGCAATAATGTCTGCC
Source organism: Eucidaris tribuloides (assembly GCA_001188425.1). Lineage (NCBI taxonomy): Eukaryota > Metazoa > Echinodermata > Echinoidea > Cidaroida > Cidaridae > Eucidaris > Eucidaris tribuloides. Next base: position 15,354 of record JZLH01S0022313.1, on the reverse strand, counting down.
CAGATTTCAGCGGCCCCTAAAACGAGGTAAACTTGTTGAAAAAAATTGCGATTTTACATGTGTCCCAATATGTGAAAAGAAAACATAGTCCAAATGAGTTTTCTTCTTGTTAACATCTTTTTTCCATCGAAGGAGACACCAATGAACAAAATGACACCCAAGTAGTATGATCATAGGGGGGGGGTGCACGGTAGCCGGTAGGCCCCTCTGGCCCACGGACTACTACGATTATTACGAAACAATGCCGACAGGAGCTTGACAAATTTTTCTGATACCTGTTTAGATGTGAGTAGTCTATTGCCCAAATATATGCCTTTACAAACAGGTTAGTGACACGATGGTATGACATAGTTTGATATTTTATTTCCAGCAAGGAAAAACTAGGCGATACGAGACAAAATTTAAACAGAAATAAATTTAGTTGGATAACTTGTCTAACAAGAAAAAATACTCGAAATACTTTCTCAGACAGGTCGATAACGATACAATGTTTTTTTTTTATTGGTTACCGAGTTTCCGTTGTCTTTACCGAATTTTAGGAAGCCATTTTATCGATACGATTCCATTCCCATATTTCAGACAACATCGATTTGGATCCGTTGAGTCGTTAATATTTTTTTTCTTTATCTAAAATAACTGCAGTGTTGGATTAATAGTATACCTACCAGAACTGGCGATACTAGAAAAGTTAGAAACAATCTAGAAAGTGCACATTTCACGTATCTAGTCTTTATACACGAAATGCAGCCTATACTTGCTGCAAAGCATGCATGTCTGAATAAAACATAATATCATGTCGGTGCCTCTTTAAAATAAAAAAAAAGTGTTCGTGGGGCATGCGTGCCGTGTGGGAAATTGTATCTAATTGGTATATGTACGTATAATTATGATCATATGACGTATATATTGCTGGGGTTAATGGTTTATTACAATATTTGAATCAGGGGCGGCGGAACGTATTTTCGGTTGGGGGGCAAAGCCAAAAAGGGGCATGTCAAAAAGGGCATTTGGGGTATGCAGAAATGTTCACCATCAAATTAAGTTTTTACTTGAAGTTGCTGTGTTTTTTTTGCTGTAATGTAACTTGAGCAACCCCTTTTTTATTTTTTTCCAGTTGTTGTTATATGATATATGTATTCCGCGAGCGAGCGTAGCGAGCGAGCGGTTTGGAAAATTTGGAAATTTGAAGTTGTAAAACTCGCTTTGTGGTCTATCCTGGCGCTACAACTCTGATTTTATTGGTAGGCCTATAGAGTGTTAAAAAGATGAAGAACACCATGCATCATGCTAGATCAAACAAATCCATAGGACACAATGAGCAAACACTTTTTGGAGGGCAGAAATGAAGATGAAACCCACGTAGTTTGGTTATGAAGAACAGGAATGGACTTTCCCCTGTAAAATGTTCCAATTGATCTTCATTTCATACATTGTGTTAATTTGTGTTTCGACACATACAAGTGTGGAGTGCACAGGCTGATTCCGCGGCGACTGAGAGCAGCAACAGCGGTTTGGGGGAAAAAAATGAAATCCTTCATCATAAAACTTTCATCTTCTCGGGTTCATAGTTCTTACCAAATGTCCATTTTAAGCATTTTGTTGTGTGTTTTTGCAATAAATTTAGGCAAACCGTAATAAAATGAATAGAACGCAAAATAATCGTGTTAGTTAATAAAGTCTGACTCTGAGCATTATGCATGTCTCATTTTTGAGTAGTAAGTGCTACTAAGCACCCTATCTGCACAATAGTGGATCCAAATATATATACGTATACTTCATAAATTATACAGTCATGAGCACAGAATAAGTCACGTTACGCAAAATTCTGTTGCAGAAAAGGGGGCATTCTTCTCTTTTAAAACAATTGTCTTTATTGAAGAAGACGAGAAGAGAATCCCTTACAAACAGAGGCGTTGATCCATGTTTGGGATTGGGGGGGGGGGGGCAAAAGTGAAAAAAAAATTCCAAAATTTTCGGCGCGCTTCGGGCGGGATATTGTAATACAGAATTTTGCGCGCGAAGCGCGCCGAAAAATTGACAATTTCGTATGTTTAATAGCATTTTTATGCCATGTTTAATGGTTTTATAGTGCTCTCCAACGCTTTTTAAAACATTGCATTGCATATTATGAATTTTTTAACTTGTCAAAAGTAAAGGGGGGGGGGCAAATCGACATGTCCGCCCCCCTCCAATGTTTTCATGGGCGATCACCCCCTGCTCTCTCCCCAGGATCCACGCCTCTGCTCACGAAAGACACTTTTTGTCGCTTGAAGAGTACATCAAAATATATCATCAAGAAAAGAGATGGAGAGGGCCCAATTTTGCCACCCCTGAGGGCATTATAAATTATGAGATGCCAAATGCCCCTTGTAGGCACATAATGTGCCACTTTGTTGAACAATGTACCCACTTATTCTCTTTACTCTACAATGTGCCCCATCAGGGGCAAAAATACATAGAATAAATCATGAATACATGAAATAAAATCACTGTCAACCAAAAAAAAAATACGAATATTAAAAACAAGTTTCACCTCACTCAGTCTGGGTGCAAACCAAAAGAGGGCACATTTGATTTAAAAAAGCCTGGAAATGTAATCGAGTTAGTGGGGCAAACAGTGCAGGGAGGACCTAATTTTTGCTACCCATGCATAATTAAAGGGCACTAAGATGAGAGGCCACTAGATGCCCCTTTTAGGCACAAAATGTGCCCCTTCGTTGAACAAGGTACCTAATTATGTCTTCTCTGTACTGTATGACGTGCCCCCTCAGGGGCAATTTTTTTTTAAAGAATCGAAAAAGAAAAGAAGAACATACATTATAATATATAATAGATAATAAAGGAAAATCATTTTAGAGGACGAAAATGTGTCATTCAAAAAAAAGTTTCCCTTCAAAAAAGGGCACATGTCACTTAGAAAAAGGGCATTTTTTGCCCATCGGAATTTTTTTTTTGGGGGGGGGGCAAGTGCCCCCCTGCCCCCCCCGGTTCCGCCGCCCCTGATTTGAATGAATAACAATGAGACAACATGCTTGCCTTGACGAGTAAGTCATGTTGATTACTCGGGGATTCCCCTCTCTTTGCATGAATTACGTTTGTGCAAGCGACGACCACACGAGCTCGGTTGAGTTGAATCATTGCCAGGACGGCATTCTTGAGCTGCTGAAAGCCGGGGAGCTGAGGGTCCTGCGCTAGTCCTGGAATTAATTAATTTATTAATTTATTAATTTATTAATTTATTAATTTATTTATTTATTTTTATTCATTTACTTTTTTGGGGGGAGGGGGTATCACCTTTAACTAATTTTTCTTTTTTGTCTCTAATTTCTTCATATTAAGTTGGACTCCCCCGAAATCTATTTGGAGCAACTTTATTATTTGGCATTTTGCTTCTTCTTAAAGTTTGATCACCGGGAATCCCAGAAAAGGGCAAATATAATTATGATAACGTCTCGAAAACCAGCGCTCTTGTTACCCTGGAGGGGCGGGAGTAGTATGTTGAATGAATTCGTGAAGTATTGCAAACAATACGCAACGCTGCGTTTTCTGATTGGGTAAACTTGAATATAAATTATCTCAATGAGACGCACTATCGTGATACTCATTGTAGAATAAGATTGTCGTAATCTATATCATTTTGAGTTTCGCACATTTTGTTGAAGGAATTATTGACGGAATCAGGTGCTTATGTGCCAAAAAAAAAAGATTAACCGAGCACACTTTAACACGACGATTAACACCTGCTTATTCTGGATACCGTTACATACTTGACCATTTTCCTACGCAAGGTCTTCGTAGTTAAAGTATGTATTCTTATTTCTACTTGAATATTTCCATTAGTGGACCAGCTAAATCGTAATAAGTATGTGACTCAACTTACAATGAGTGCATAACCTACGACAAGGTTCGAGGTTCTATACAACCATTTGACTGCCAAAGTGCACAAATTATGAACTTGTTGTTTTCATAACAAAACACATGTTTTCTAGACTAATTTTTTTTGTTGAAATCATTTCGGAAGTCAGAATTGTATAATATGCTTTCGTTTTTTAGATATCTTAGATTTTGTTAGTGTTTGTATATTGCAGTGTAACTTCTGGCAATGTAGTCTCGGTTCCAGATCATGCAACTTTTTTACCTCTAGAGTACACTCACTCTCTGACATTTTTACCCCCAGAGACATTCACTTTATCTTTAAAAATCAAGACTCTAATCTTAATCAAAGTAGTTGAGTGAAAATAATAGTTTTCTTATCAATATATAAAGACGGGTTAATCTAAATGTCTGAATACCAGACCAAGGCATATGCGAATTTTATACATAATATTCTTACAGAGGTTACAACCTTAACAACCTGACAGCTTGCTGGAGGCTTGCCAAAACTAATGTATGCAATTTGCATTTTTGGTATTGAAAATGTATTCATAAGAAAAGGTGAGAAAATAACTCTTCACTAGGTTTCAGAAGAGAAAACACAATCTAAATTTTTAATACATTATGCAAATAGTCTATTGCATATTCATTTTTGGATGAAAATGGGCAAAATCCATTCTGCAAAAAAATAATTTGAAAAAAAAAAACATGTAGGCTACCATATCAGAAATCTAATCACTTATGGGGAAATATTTTCAGGCCTGTAGCTTGATTGGTTTTCCCAGAATATTTTGTTTGAGAAATGTCATGATTTTTTACACACTTTTCAAAATTAAGGGGGAGGGTTAGCTTTTGCATTTGTCTCCTGTTTTTGTAAGTAAAATACAATTATAATGAGCTTATAGCTAATTAAATTCTACATAAAATGAGGGGAAATTCAGTCCTCTGGCCCCTTCTTATTAGATGTTATGGTGGTTTAAAATATGCATCACTCTGAAGAGGGCATTTTGGGGGTGTCGTTTGTCACGGCAAAGAGCCATTTCTACGGGTTATCACATGCAAAGTGTGTAGTAAACTGAAGCAAATACAGTTTCACTAGATAGACTTTACTATTAAATATTGAATTTACACAAAAACAAGGATTATAATCTAATTTTGTGGATACTACAAACATTTCAAAGTAGGCGGTGGAAGTTTTTGTCACCCCAAAACAGCCTTTTTTCGCCAAAATTGGCCAAACATTAGATTTTTTCTCAAAAACGGTGAAAGATACAGAGTTCTAGAATGCAAAAATGAAAATACAGACACTTTTACCGTAGAAAAGACCTATATCATTGTTGAAAAGGTAATATAATATTTAATATTTAATATTTAATATTTTTCTACACACCTTTGTCAGTGAAATGGTGGTCAAATCTCGAACCGCCTGTCCTACCTTTACCTTTAACTTCATCATCTAAAAAATGAGTCTAGATGACTAGCAAGTTATACAGGTATAGTTTGGAAGTAGGTACAGAAAATGATGTATGATGTTATTCCTCGTCTTGTGAAAAAAAATCATCCATTTCAGTGGCGGATCTAGCTTTTTAATAAGGGGGGGGGGTGGAGGGTGACCCATTGACAATGGGACCATCGTCCACGAGCCACATAACGGCGAGTGGGGGAGAGTCTGAGAGGGGGTGGGGGCAAAAAAATGTCAAAAATTTCGGCGCGTATGTTCGATAGTATTTTTATGATCTATGGGTTTGTAGTGTTTTGCACTGTTTTTTAACATAGTTTGCAATACATTTTAGGAGTTTCTTGGGTTATCAGGTTTTCCTGACATCTACCAACACAATACATACTTAAAACGACCATGAAAAATTTTCAACACTTGGCATCCTCCCAAGGGGGGGGGGGGGGTAACCCTCTAACTAAATAAAAACTAAACCCCCCCCCCGTAGATCCGCCACTGCATTTTTACCGAGGTTAGATTCCTGGCGTGGGAGTGTCGTCATGTCTGGTTTCCATTCATGTAATATTTTCAATAAACCTTATTTTCACATTTTGTTTTCATTTGTTTAAGATGACATTGGCGATAAAATAGAACATTCATTCATTCATTCACTCACTCACTCATTCACTCATTTGCTTTAGACTGAACTCGAGGATCTGAAGTGGTCTAATTTCGCTTCAGCGACCTCGTACCGGACACCCAAGTATAAGGTAAGATAAATTGTGTCTGATGTCTCGTTTGAAAGGGAAGTTGAAGCAGGAGAATAGAAGAAGAAGAAGAAAGAAGAAGAAGAAAGAAGAAAGAAGAAAGAAGAAGAAGAAGAAAGAAGAAGAAAAAGAGAAGAAGAAGAAGAAGAAGAAGAAAAGAAGAAGAAGAAGAAGAAGAAGAAGAAGAAGAAGAAGAAAGAAGAAGAGAGGGGAAGAAAACTAAAGTTCATCAGTGGGAAAGGGGGTTTAAAAGCTTTCCTGTTTCTCGGATGATTAAAACCTGCTCAAGGGTTTTTTTTAATGAAAATGGGGTCTTTGAAGTGTCAGAATTTAGATTATGGAGGTTCTCAGACAGTCCACAGTCCTGTCCATTTTGATATTTTATATTTCTCTTTGTGTGCTAGTACGTATGTACCTGTGTCTCTGTGTGTGTGGTCTATAATTTTCACGTACCATAAGACAAAGGTGGGTACCTCAATGCACGCCGTGCACAAAATTGATATAAATTTATAGTTATTTTCTATTTCTTCCTCAGGTCCCTCAGTTTTCCATATTCCGGGATGGAAGAGACGGCCGTTGATATACTCTTATTATTGTTCATAGCGTCATTTATCCCAAGTCTGATAATCATTTTCCTTGAAAAGGCACTCCACAATTACTGCTGCTGTAATTTATTTATTCATTATTTATTTATTCAAGTTTTCTTTAAAAAGCAAGGTAGGCCAATTCAGTTAGAAAACTGCTTTACAATGACGCCCTGCTATAATCAAAAGTTACATGAAACAATAGATACAAACAAAAATTAAACAATTACACACATTATGATTGAAAAACTAGAACATAATCAAATATAACACAACTAAAGATAAATCAATCAGACGACATATATAATAAAAGATTGTGACCTGTCACCACGACCTGTCACCAATAAGGACGAGACTTTCGGTCATGCTTGTATCGCTAGTTTCTTCTCACCATTGTTCCCAATCAGGATTGTAGCATGGGCAAGTGTTAGTTGGGATACATGGTGGACATCGTACTTCATTTCTCTGTTGAGTGGGTGGGTGGTTGGGAAGTTGTTAAGAGATCTGATTATTTGTTTAACTCGAGATGTTGGCCCTCTTTTGTCGCGATAATGGAGAGACGTATACTTTGCCTGGAAGGCGTCTACCGTGGTATCAGCTGACTCGAGCTGAAATAATAAAGTATATCAACGATTTTGAGTAATCAGGGGCGGATCCAGGAAGAATCAAGGGGAGTTACCAGGTTAGTTGATGGGTAAAGGGTTGTTTATGCGACTAGTGTTCATTAATGTTATGACGTGATTATGTGTAGTATCTTAGTGGTATCATGTCAGTCTCGCCAGGGAACAGGGGTGGGGTGTGGAGTTGGAAGGTCCAGCGCTGATTTCGTTAAAAGTCGTGTTCTTGATTTTCACACCAAACAGTTCAACCCGGATTTGATCTAGGAAAGGTACATAAAGATACCCTATTCAAATTTGGGGATTCATACGTTGTAAAGTTTTTGAAATATATTTAGACGGTTGATCAAGTTTTGTTTTGTAACATAACAGTAGTATAGGTTTCCAACACTAGATGTATCGTTCATTAGACGTACCGTAGCAAAGAGTATCGGCCATGCGCGTACGCAGGATTTTGCCAAGGGGAGGGAGGGGGGGGGGGGAGTGTTCATCCGCGGCCAAATCCTAGGTCTATTTTTTCCCGGTCACGCCAACCGCCGAAAAATCGCTGGGGGGGGGGGAGGGGGGGGGTGAGGGTGTGGCGTATTTTTTTTTTACTCCAAATCACAAGTCAAAAATTTTGCCGGTCACGTCACCAGTTCTGCTGAAAAGTCGCTATGCACGGCTACATTTTGCTGTTTGCTAAAGTAAAGTCAACATTTATTTAATGTTTTCATAGTTATTTGACATTTCAAACACCCCCCTTTTGACAAAATATGCATAAATTTTCCGGAAAGGGGGGGGGGGTGGGCAAACGGGAGTGTTTAACACCCCAATCACCCCCGTGCGTACGCGTATGGTGTCGGGACTGTTGTCAGTTTTTGACCAAGTAAGCTTTGATCGGCGGGTATTCAGGTTTCACTAGATTATAAATGAATTGTCAGACCAAAGAGCTATTTGGTCAGACCAGTTTCACAGCTGTGAGAAATTTCAAGTCATTGAGCTTCACTACGCTGTGTATTCTATTTGGATTTCATCAGCCCAATTTTCACAAAAACCTAAACTTTCTGTTTGAGGGCTTTTGTGAATGAAAATTTATGGAAATGATTGAATGTATTATGAATGTTTTAGCCTATTTTCTCGCTAAGCACATTTTGGGTTGAATAAATCCTGAACATAATCTTTGAGTGAGAAAAAAAACATCGTGGGTAATTGTGCTTCCTTTCGTTCCTGGTAAGACAGAAAGACAGAAATGTCCGCCACTGGTGATTGTGTATATTAATTTGATAACGTTTATCACTATTTACGTCTTAAATGGTATACGTTTTCGATTTGAAAACTGAAGGCATTTGGGAATAAGGTTTAATGTAATTCATTAATTTTGGGTTCCCAAACCAAGAATGCATTTTCTTTAAATCTGTAAATGTCGCTAATATGTCCCAATAATATAACATTGATTTGTGATGTTAGTAATATAGGCAAAAATATTTTTCCTTAAATTTGAAAGTTTGGATCACCAATTTTGTTTCAGTTTTCACCAATTCTTTTCGACGTTCCTCCACTTTCCATTCTAGCTTGTTGTTTCTATTGTGCACTTGTCTCTTATGATATGTTAATTTGTTTCAATTGTTCATACTTGGTGTCATGTTAGTTTCAAATAAAAGTCGTGAATACAATCAATTCAAATCGATTCAATTCAATAACTGCAAATAAATGACTTACAAACTTAAGTTTTTGAAAATGTAAGATAGATAATGGTGAATTTAAACTGCATAATTTTAACAAAATTACTCGTTAGTTATACAGTGTATAATTTTTATTTCGATGTATTTTGTAAATTTTTGCTTGCAGTATATGTTTGTAAGTCGCGTTCAATTCAGTTTTTGACTGCCATATCTGATTCTAAATAAAACCTCTATTGAACTTGAACTTGAAAGTTCATCGAAGTACACTAAATAATTTACAAATATTATACTTCTTCAAGTAATGTTGTCTAGACATCACCTAATACGTGTATAATAGCAAAGTCATAAGATGACATATAGGCTACAAAAAGTGCCGTAAGAGTCATATGTAATTTATATTACAGTGAAACAATAACTATTTTTTTATTAAATTGAAAATGATTTAAATGTGTTTTACTTGTATGAAATAAATCTCGTGTGTGTGTGTGTGTGTGTGTGTGTGTGTGTGTGTGTGTGTGTGTGTGTGTGTGTGTGTGTGTGTGTGTGTGTGTGTGTGTGTGTGTGTGTGTGTGTGTGTGTGTGTGTGTGTGTGTGTGTGTGTGTGTGTGTGTGTGTTTTATATATATAATGTGTTTGTGCTTATGCTGTTCAAAGAAAGCTCCATACCCCCCCCCCCGTTGAAAATTCCAGGCCACTGGCCGAATAAAGGCGTTCCATTCATACCTCGTATCACGACGACCTCAATGTATATGTACACTTGATTCACTGGAGATGAGAAGAGAGGCACACTGCCATGCATAAATTTGCGAAAGGACTTGTATCACCCGATTTCAAAGTCATGGCAGAAAGCTGAGGTACAGCAACAAAATCTCTCAACCATTGTGCAGAACTACCAGGTTTAAAAAGAGTCCGGTACCCTACTTCATTGACCTCCTGAATAATGAATGATTTCACAAAATACATGAACGTGTCCTCCTCATTGCCAGTGAATGCACAATGTATATAATGTATTTCAGTTTTCAATGTTCCAATCCTTCCCATCTCGTTTTTTCTTTGTGTTGCTTTAAATATTGGAGGGGGGGGGGCTTCAAATATCACATCATATCAAATCAATCAGATGGATTAATTTATTTCTTTCTTAATTATTTGGACTATTATTTCCATCCTGTTTTGTGTGTTAACATGATTGGGGAGGGGCTATACACATGTCAACTGTAGAGGCTATTTTATATGCCGTATGCAGTCTATCATTTTCCGTTATTTCATGTACTGCACATAAATTACAAGTTCCAATACCGTAATTGCAATAATCCTGTTCCTGTTTCGGTTATTAATTGGGGGGGGGGGGTTACAAATGCATGGGCTAATCTACAATAATGTGTCCCGTATCTTGATTTGATTTGCTTTGTTTTGGATTTATTTGCTAATTTGTGTTACTAGAATTTCGTATTTAACTTGGGGGGGGGCGGGGCTGTACTCATGGCTTTTTGATGGGCTTATTTACATGTATGTGTCTTTTATCATATTTCATTATTTCATGGGTTGTTAATACTTAGTTACATTCTAATACCCTATACGTGCAATCAAACCTGTCTTTATCAAATTAAAATAGTGATGGGGGGGGGGGGCGGTGGTATTCATATGCGTAGTGGATGGGCTAATATATTTTTCTTGTTAGATTTATACATTTTTATTTATATTTGTTTGGATCTTACATTCATAACTATATAATCATTTAATTACTACGGGTCCAATTTGTTGCTGTTGTTAATATAGCTGGGGTGGGGAAAGGGAACTGTTCGGGCCAATTGGTGTGTCTTTTAGTTTCATAAATGTCTGTATGTACTTGCGTAATTATTTTAATGTCCATATTGTATTTATATTTGCATTTTTAATTGTACATGAATATGAATTTGAATATTTTCAATTGTAATAACAATAACAATAACAAGCAACAACAAAAATAAGAACATCAACATCATCACATTTCCCTGCTTCTAACCAACTCTTTGAACAAAAGAATTGTAGGTTCTCGAAAAGGTCACACAATTAATACTCATGTACAATACATGTACATGCCTTGCGAAATTTGAATGGTGGGATTTCCCAATTCTGCCGCCATAGCAACGTATAAATAAATGCATACAGTGCGTTGTTTGTGCTCGATACACGTCATAATTTGGAGCAACTATGTATGTGCATTTTGCCTTTACACAGGGGAATACCACAAGAGGGCTATATGAGAATGTACATGTCTCGAACCAGCGCTCTTGTCACAGCCATATCGTGTATGTTGAATAGAAGTTAATTAATGCAATCTTGTAGTGATGAGATATAACTGGAACCGTCAGTTTACAGTGTTCTAGAAAACGAATTGGTCTCTAGGATTGTGAATCACACGCGCTGTTACACGACAATATTTAACAATTGCTTATCCTGGATGTCATTACATCATCATCTACCAGTTTCCTAGTAAGGCCCTAGTAAATGTAAGTATTCGTATTTCTACTCCGAATACTGCCATTTAGAACAGCTGAACCGCATTAAAGAATGTAGCATAATTCACAAAGTGTATAGCCTACCTTGACCTTCATAATCTATAAAAAAAAATGAGTCTAGATGACTAGCAATGTATACTGGTATAAGTTGCTGTAGGTACAGAACATGATGTTTGAGTATGATGTAAACTTGGTTGTTATTCTTGGTCTTGTGAAAAATTAACCTATTGCACCCGGGTTAGGTTAGTGGCAAGGGAGTTTTGTCATAGCGCATGTTTAACGCTTGGTTTCTATCACTCACTAAACCTAGTATTCTCATTATTTTTAAATTTAACTTAATATAACATTGATGATTTATGAAACATTAATTCCTTTATTCCTCTGCTAGACTCGCTGAGCTCGAAGATCTGACGTGGTCTGATTGTGTTTCCTACGTCTCCGATCCCGTAAACCATACATTAGGTATGATAATTGCATCGGTGTCTCGTGTAAACGGGAAGATGATGATGATGGTGGTATTGGTGGTGGTGGTGGTAGTGGTGATGATGGTGGTGGTGGTGGTGGTGGTGGTGGTGATGATGGTGGTGGTGATGATGATGATGGTGGTGGTGGTGTGATGGTAGGTGAGTGATGATGATGGCGGTGTGGTGGGTAGGGATGATGGTTGGTGGTGGTGGTGGTGTTGTGATGTGGTGGTCGCGGTGGATGATGAATGGGTGGTGGCGTGGTGTGGAGTGGTGATGATGGTGGGTGGTGGTGGTGGTGATGGATGATGTGGTGGTGGGACTGAGTGGTGATGATGTATGGTGGTGTTGAAGTGATTGGGAATGTCGGTGTGGTGGTGGTAGGTGGCGGCTCGATCGATGTGTGTGGGTGGTAGGGTGATGATGTATGGGATGGATGGATAGGTGTGTGATGATGGTGGTGGTGATGTGATGCATGGTGTCCATGTGTGGGTGGTGGTGGTAGGTGATGTGGTTGGTGTATGAGATGTGATGGTGGTGGTGTGGTGGGATGAGATGGGTGGTTTGATGGTAGGTGGTGGCTGGTTGGCTGATGGTGTGGTGGTATGGTGGTGGGGTGGTGGTGGTGGTGGTGGTGATGATGATGTGATGGATTGATGGACAAATGTTGGTGATGATGATAATATGAGGGTGAAGAAATAAAGGGGGAAGAGAAGAACACCATTAAAGAAGATGAAGAAGAAGAGAGAAGAGGAGACGAAAAAATAAGAAAAGTTATCCAGTGGGAAAGAAGATATACGAGGCCTTAACGATTTTCTTGTGGTAATTATAAAGACTGGCTCATTTGTTTTGTCACAAACCAATCAGTAATATACGCAGATCTCAAACGAGAGTGGAATATCAATATGGATTTATTGGGCGAGGTTATGTCCGATAAGTTGACTACACACCTATCCATTTTGATGTTGTTATATTTTTCTGCTATGTGCCGTGTGCGTAGTGGTTCTGTGTCTGTGTGCGTGTGGTCAGTTACCCTGATTTTCACGTACCATAAGAAAGGGCGGGGGTACCTCAGCACGCATTTACTTAAATTGATATGCAATTATTTTCTTTTCTCTTCCCAGGTTCCCTCAGCCTTTCCATATTCCGATATTTGGAAGAAACCGGCCATTGACATCCTTTCTTATATGACCCCAGAGTCATCGTCACGAGTGTGATAATCGTTCTGTTGAACAGGTATCCTCTGCTGCTGTGAAAGAGGGATAAAAATATAGTGTTACTGTTTTTTTACATCGGCGCAGTTTTATCTCAACCATTGGTCCCAACTGAAGCGTGTAAAATGGGCCAAGCGAAAGTCAGAATCGGATATTGTAGCATCCTACTGCACTTCTGTTGATTGCGGTTGGTTGGTTGTGTGGTGATTAGATGTCTGATTGACTGTTTGACATGGAGATCGATGGGCCCTGTTTTGCCGCGTAATGGAAGCCCCCGGGGGCCAGTCAAATTTATTGCTGACCATCGTGATCCAAACACGCGTTTAAAGGGGTAGTTTTTTCAGTTTTAGCCGCCGGCCGCGCGTGCACATCGTTAAGGGTATCAAAACACAGATTTTTCCAAAAAAGAGGGTGGTTTTGAAAGACTGGCAAACAGGGCGTCAAACGTATTTAGGGTATGTTTTTTTCCAAGGCTTTTTTTTTTTAAGACTGGCCAATACGTGTTTGAGGGTATGTTTTTCCCCCAATGCTTTTGTCTATTTTACGTTATTGTTAGCAAAGTAGACAAGAACTTTGTTTAGGGGTTATATATCTGGCGTCAACTTGTTTTAGAGGGCCAAAATGTGTACATGAAGCCCCGAAAAAACTTGTTTAGGGGTTATTTTTGCCACAGAGAAAAACTTGTTTAGGGGAGGTCCCTGCGAAAATAATTTGGGTCGCGCATGTGTAACAGCATTATATTTAGACTGGCCCCGCCCCGGGGTGGAAGACATATACTTTGCTTGGAATAATTCGTCCATCGTACGTACCAACAGGTACAATAAACCTATCAATGAATTCATGGAATGATCAGGCGGGTGTCTAGTAGAATATGAATCAAGGGAGTTAAGGGTAAGTTGGCGGCGTAAGGTTTGATTATACGAACAAGAGTTAATCATTGTCATGGCGCGTACATTGCGCGTTTCGTATAACTTTGACGGTATTCGCCCAGTCACGTCAGGGAAACAGAGGCACTAGCCGTAATAAGGGGGCGCAGCTCTGCGCCCCCCTCCTGACGAGGGAAGAAGGGACTATTTAACAATGGTTTTTGCTTGTTCGGGAGGTGGGACTATGAACAAAAGGGAACCCCCTTGGACCTCTCGATTATGTTAGCTGAAATAAATCTCGTCCACTACCCCCCCCCCCCCCCGCTTATCAGCATGTTTGGAGTTGCGGACCTAGAAAAAAATGACCTCCCTGACGAGTACGCCAGGTACGCCAGGTTGGAAACAGGGTGTGGGTAGGAAGCGTCCAGCTGATTTCTCGTTAAAAGTTTGTTTTTCCGATTATCACAACCAAAAGTTCTGCTCAGATTTGATCTAAAAGGTGCCATTAAGACACTCTATTCCAGTTTGGGGATTCATACATTGTAAAGTTTTGAAGATATATTAGACGGTTGGATCAAGTTTTGTTTTGTAACATACGTAGTAGGCCCCTATAGGCAGGGCGCGTGTCTAGAGCAAAATTTTAGCGGGGGCTACTAGGGGGTTCATTTCCTGCAATAGATCCTAGGGTCCAAAACTTTTTTAAAGTATCCACGCCTTCCGTAAAAGTCGCCTCAGGCGGGGGCAGGGGGGGGGGGGGGTTAGTCGACGAAAAATGTTTCAGTCGAATCCCAGGTCACAGATTTTTTTTTCCCAGTCAATCCGCGAAAAGTCGCTAGCGGGTGGGAGGTGGGGAGGGGGGGGGTGGGCGGGGGACGAGAAGGAACAAAAAGAAATTCAGTCCAAATCCAGGTACAAGAATTTTTCTCGCCGTCTCATCCAGCAGCGAAACAGGGCTTCAAGCGGGGCTGGGGGGGGAGGGGGGTTCGACAAGATTTTTCATGCAAAGAGTCCAACGTTTTAACGCATCACTCATTTTTCATGTACAATATCAAACACATGAGGAGGGATGTTTTTAGATATTTTTCAGTGTAAAAAAAATTACTCCGATTATTTTTTTTGGGGGCCGGGGGGAGCTTGGAGTCGAATTTTTTTGGGGGATGGGGGGGGGGGGCCGCAGAAGCAACGCGCAGAAACTCGGCTCCTCTTAGAGTTCAAACACCTAATAGTATCTTTCATTTGCTGATGTTTGAATTTGTGAAACGGTGCTGGTAGCGAAAGGAGTGTCGGCACTGTCGTACAGTTTTTGACCGAGTCAAACTTGGTATACACGTTTTCACTAGATTATAGAAAGCATCAGGTCGGCAGTCAGATG
>JZLH01S0022304.1:0-33740 GCA_001188425.1 Eucidaris tribuloides | reverse complement strand
AAGGATATAGTAAGTGACAATTCAGCAGCTTTTGGTTGCGTGTGTGAATGGTTAAGAACGGCGATAAAGGCGTAGGCTGGCTACGGCCAATTCTGTGCTATCATGAAGGGGGTCAATCGAGGGGTTTCAAGACCGCTCAGAGCTCGCCGCAGCTACAGTTTTTTTTTTCTGCGTCTGAATGCTGCTATTTTGAGGCAAGGTAGGAATCTTGTTCACAATCAAGCTGTAATCAAAAAAATTAAAAGGCAATTCGTGATTATGTTCGTTACATGTCTTTAATGACAAACTTTGGCTCAACATTTGGCTCTTACTATGAATATGCATTCATATGAAAGATTTTGTCTGTTTTGGTACTGTCGGCATTCTCTAGAAACTGACTGGCACTTAACTTCACGAAAACATCAAGCAAAAATCATGAAGACATGTTTTTCAGTGGACACTATTAACAAGAACTTTAATTATGGTTAGTTACGGTTAGCGAAAAGAGGACATGGAAAAAATGACAGAGTCTTTGGTCCTCAAATTTTCCTCAAAAACTGTTTTGCCAATACTAGAACACACCAAATTGTGGTATTTCATGGGCTATTTCCTGACATCTTGCTAAGATTCATTTGAAATATAAAAAACTTATTGATAAAAATCCTTTTCAATTTTTTAACTACAACAGCAAAAACGATGGTTAGTTTGTACGTTACGGTTATTACGTTACATTTCTGTCACAAACTCAGAAGCAACGCAAAGACAACGCGCGATACAAAAAAAACATATAAAACCAAACAGACGTCCCACACGATCCACAACAATTCCTCGTTTATTCATGTCTTTTTCAGATGTTAGTATGCATATTTTGGGGCTTATTACTGTTCACACAAATGAGAACAGGCTATTGGCAATGGAAAAAACTGCAGAATAAATGATAGTTTTTCATATAAACTGAGAGTTTATGTCACACTAGTCCCACATGTGGGTATTTCATGTATGTTCTGATTCCCTAGAGGTGCTGTTGAAGAGTGTAAATTTAGAGTGGAAATGATGTCCCCCATTTGTTTGCTATATGATTCATACCCATTCAAACCATTAAAATTTAATATGATTCCAGATAGAGCAATTTATATAATTTGTGATTTGTCCAGTATTTCACGGAATTGCCCTAAAGATTATTTTGGTGTTGAAATGGACATATTTCTTACAGATCGGTTTGCAAAGTTGATGGAATCTGTTTCAGAAAGAAGTAGCAGTCTTGACTGCATCAGTTTGTGTCCCCCCGCCCCCAATCTTAGTATCTTACATGGTTCATATTTTTTTTTATAATTTGGGGGTTGATTTGAAAACTTTCTTACTCTCTAGTCTCCAGAAGACCCATGGATGCAAATTGATCTGTTGAGGACAATTTGGTATAACACACATTTTCCGCAGAGCCTCGAGACGAGTCTGAATTACTTGAGCATTAATTGTTCTTATTCCGATGAGCCCACATTCAATCACATTTATTTTTTTTGTTGAAAATCTAATTATTGTTCATTTTCTTCACAATTTTGAACCTTCAAAGAGGAAAGATATATCATTTTAGGACCTTTGTAGCCCAGGCTCAGCTACAGGATACCACAAGGTTGATTTGAATGACCACTCCCACACACAAAATTATTCAATTCTGATGAAGAAAATCAATGAAATGAAAGCATGATAGTCGTGGGCTGGGGCAGTGGTCAAGTCTACATACACAAAAGCAAGACTCACAAGTGTTGGAAATGGTAATTATCACAGATAAATAGCCCTCTTGTCATATACATTAGGGCCTACTATCAACATTGGAAGTCATAACAAAAATGTACAAGGATTTTGATTTCAAAAGGAACAAATGTGTTTAATCCAGGCTGGATAAATTGAATGGATCTCTTAATTCCGTCAACAATGACTGGACGATCAGCTCACAAGGTGAAAGAACCAATACCACAGCTAAATCCCTCTAAACTGTGTTTGCAATTACATGCATTTGTGTTGTTTCATTGTACATGTGTGGGAGTGTGTTGTATGAACAAGGAGCTTGGCATGAGAATGAAATCTAGTTGTAGACTGGGCATAGAATTCCAAAACAATTGAGCTATCAGTAGCATGTTTTGTTTATGTCAGTTTCTTTTTCATAGGGCTTTCTAGCATACCTTCACGTACTAAATAAACTGTAGATGTACTACCATGCACAGCACATTTAGGCAATGACTACAATGTAGTAGTAAGACTTTATGCCTATTTTAACCCAAATTCAAATCCCGAAGCAATTTTGTCCAAATGCATGAAATTACATGTAAATAGCATTGCATGCAGGCCTACATACGGTAGATTATTGCTGTACACGTTTGCCAAAAGTGTATAGTATTTAGTATATTACATTTCCAAATTCAGCCATTAACTGCGGTAAACATGAACTAATATTTTGTCTAGATAAACATTTCAAATAAATACATACACTTTGTCAGATTAATGTTGTCATGGCACTTGTAGCTACATGTATGTGTGTATGTACAACATGTGTGGACGTGCAACATATTTTAATCTCATATCTACAGTACTTAACATACTTTTATACTTAAATCAGCTCGTATTTGGAGGTCACTTGAATCTTCTTATTATAGACTAATTCCTAAATCACAAAGGTCAAACTCATCAAGTAGCCCTAGAATGACCACGATTCTTTCATCGCCTTTACCGTCTATACTCTCTACCATTAACACACAGACTTTCATCTTTTCCGCAATCACAATGCTTTCACAGAATCTTGAACCAGCATGGTACTGGTATATCCATAATACTTTTCATTAATAAGTTGTTTCAAAATAATACCTGAAAGATATTGGCTAACATTTACCACAGTTAAAAAAATCTGAGCTACATGATTCCCCATGCTACCATTGTCTTTGATAAGGTCTAAAAATGACGCCCTGAAAAAATTGTATTTCAAAATGATTATTTAGTGCTTTAAAAAAGTGAAAATCGTAAGTTGATCCGATTCACCTGCCCATTTTCTCCCATAGACTTACTGTGTGTACACCTACGCTATTTAAACTCGCCCCGAGTTTTAATTGTTTATTCATGCATAACTTGCCATTGGCAGTGTAACTTTCCAA
The DNA here is from genome assembly GCA_001188425.1 of Eucidaris tribuloides. Taxonomy (NCBI): domain Eukaryota; kingdom Metazoa; phylum Echinodermata; class Echinoidea; order Cidaroida; family Cidaridae; genus Eucidaris; species Eucidaris tribuloides. The sequence goes on along the minus strand of JZLH01S0022304.1, from coordinate 30,618 downwards.
ACTTTTTTATTCTAGGGTGTTTATTTGTCCATATGAACACTACTATGTAGTTCAGATATCAAAATTTGACAATTTTTAAAATTGAAGCTCAACAATGTTAGCCTATCACTTTAAGGCTTGAGCAAAGAATTAATATTTTGTTTTGATCGGAGTGCTCATTATTCACTTTATGAACTTGTCACTCCTTTTCTTCTACAGTACTTTATACTTTACAATATTTTGATTATGTGTGATTCAATAAAACATATAATTATGAAAAAATGTTGTGTTTTGAAACTTTTGATCAAAACTTATTTTGAATGTATTATCTAAAAGTTTGACTTCTTTTAAAAATTGAGCCAGTTCACAATGTTAAACATTGTCTTTCAGCTAAGAATCAATATTTTGTTCAGAAACAGAATTTCAAGAAGAACCCTAAATTGAAGATTTTACCCTCAAGTTTATCTTGACAAAGAAAATATCATTTCTAGTTCAACTCTATAAAACTCTCTGCTGTGTCCAGACATTGTAAAAACTGTTCATTACTTACAACGCCAGGCTTGTTCGACCCCTCCTGAACAGAGCGCTGCTAATGTCAAGCTGGGGTTGGCCGCTAAATATCCACGCCAGCCCGCCACGACAGGTCCAATCGTCAGCCAGTAGGCTATCAATGACATTTTTCCCTAGTCCCATACTAACAGAAAGATGTGTGTGAAAACATGGGAAGACCTCAGCTGCTTGTGAGCTTCACATGTGCATTACATGCACTTCAAATGAGGATACTGGTCCCTATAGTCCCATACTAACAAAAAGATGTGTGTAAACTCTTGGAAGGCTTCGGCTGCTAGTGAGCTTCAGGTGTGCATTACATGCACTCACAACCTCAAATGAAGATGCTGGTGGTTATCTCTATCTCCAACCTTTACAGTCTACAGTCAAAGGGGTTCCCCCATAATCAGAGCCTGCCAATCACACTTTGTCCCTTGTTTAATCCCTCCCCTGTTTGATAGCTAGTTATCAACACCATAGAGTTAAGCAGCTAAAGCAGGTGTGAAGATGCATCTGTAATCAGGTGATTTTCACAGAAGGGCAAATTAATGGTGGCTTTAAACAAACAACACAGATTAAACTATCAAGCATTTCCTGGTCAAAGTTAACAACAGGGCTACTAAATAAAGCTCCAGAAGTAAAGACCAACAACAATTGCCAGCAAGTTGTTTTTATAAACACCTTTTCAGTGAATACTGATAGTAAATAGTGATACTTTATTGGTCAGATAATTTCCCTCAAGAGCTTTGAATATACATGATGTTAGGCGACATTCAAGTAAGGTCAATGAACTCACTTTTGGTCAGATCCTAACTTGAATCCTGAATTTGGTTTTATTTTATCTTATCATTGCTCTTCTTCATATGGCAACAAAAACATAGGCCCTACATACACAAATCTGATCCATAATAACTACAAGCAGTCATGCTTGCTTTGACAATTAACAATCAGCCAAAATGTTACATGTGTTATTTTAACTCTAAAATCAATATGCACAGCAAAAATAACCCGTTTTTCTTCTTTTTTTCTTTTTTAACATTGTTTCATTAGTCAAAAAGCTTGAAAAGTGCTGAGGCATGCATGTCCATCTACACTTATTGAATTGGCCTTATCTATTTCAAAATTGCTCACAAAATAAAAACTCACAATTGTCACACATAGGGAAATATACAATATTGATATTTCCCTACCTGAATAAAAAAAAAACGAAAGGAAATTAGATTTAAAGACAAGATTAAGAACAATTTTTCTACTGCTCGTGCTCCATGATTCATTATTATTTTTTTCTTCAGTTGGGAACCATCTTACACACTCAGTAGATTTCCTTACACTTCATCACACTACAAATTTATACAATATTGAGTTTTAAAATCCAAATCCCACACATGTATAATCTGAATCTTGCAGACTGGAAATGAAAAAGAACCCCTTGCCAGCAATAACCCCCTCCCCCATCCCCCCCATCCAGGCCCCCATCCCCACTAGCTACACACACAATGAACAGATGCAGTACGAACACCTGTACACCATTGTTCAAACAACAATTGTACATTGTCCACAAATATGCGGAATACAATCAGGTAATGACATATTGTGAATATTGATTAGATACTTCCTGTCTAACAGAAATTTCTACCAATAGTCAACTGCAAACATTCCAATCTGTACATTTATTTCTCACAGCAATACTATAACTTCATATTTGTTTTATCCGTGTGATAACCCCCACCTCCATAACTTGACTTGTGGTATTAAAAATACATTTGTTTTCATTATTACAACTTACAATGTCACAAATTGCTATTAACATAAATTTGCATATTATTTCTGCATTACCAGAGTTGGTGAGTTTTAATTACACAGATCTTTTAGAGCAGACTTTTTTTCTTAATTCAAATCATTTTTATTTCTTTTTTAATATGTTAACCCAAACATTGTCTTCATAAGTGGATTTTGTTAAAATTTAAATCATTCATTTGATAAAAAATGGAACAAAATTACAAAAATCTTGTTTTTTTAAATTATTTTTCCACCATTTGATGTCACATGATCAATCAATTGACCATTATTTTCTTTTGACAAATTAAAACTCACATTTTTTTTTTTAAATTAAGTAGTGAACATAAAAAATGTCAAATTGTGATTCTAATCTGCAAACCTTGGCTGATGAATACTTGGCTACAACAACCAGTCGTTCAATTACTACAGTAATTTTGTGAGGCACAATTACAAAAAGTACCTGGTATAGACATCTGTTGAACAAATGTCATAATCCCAATCTTCAGACTCGGCATGATTCAAGGAATGTTTGCCACAAAAAATGAAAAGTATTGTATGCCCTCCCACCACTTCCATAGTAACAGAAAATCTTGACTAGTAACCCTAGCAACACAGCAGCAAAAAATCCAAAGCAGCAAATTTCTAATGATGAACTGTATACATCAATCACAGATGCTGTAACAGTGCTGCAGCCACAGAAATGGTTATCGGTCACTGTGACTGGATAATGAAAAAAATCAAAATCAAATTGTGATTCAGTAGCTTTGTATAATATAAGAGAGCAAGAAAAGTAAAAATGGGCTATGGCCATCCAATAGGCAGTTCAAATGAGTGGAAACATAAAGTGTACAGTTTTGGGCGGTCACAACAAAAAGATAGGAAAAACCAGCAAATTTTCATGAAGCAGAGAATTGACACTTCAAACAGTCAATAAACCTACCAACAGTACCACAAACAAATTTGATCAATATACATGTACATGTACCCTGGCTCATGAACACATTCTCTTGAAAAATAAGTTTGTTTTTGACTGTTTGGATGTACATACAACTTTCAATCAAGGGTTTACGGTTTATGCATTTGTAATATAATATACGTGACATATGGCATAAAAAATTCTTTAGACAGCAGAAAATTACTAGCCTCAATGCCCTAAAATCGTAAACATTCAGAAGTTAACATAATGAAAGCATAATCTTGTGTAGTTTTTGCACATACAGTGTACAGCAAAAGAGATGCTACGGCTACAATATATAGTGAGGGTTACGGGACAGCTGCAGACAAACAATTTGCGTAGGCCTATAGAAATTGGGTGTTCTACGTAATAACTTTATGGAAATTATAGAATCTCGGAGGCCACGGGTTAAGTTACTGTTCAAATCATGACAATAACACGAAGCACTGCAAAAAATTGGTATTTATGTGTGACATTCCTGAATGGCAAATCTACCATTAATCATGGCTTGATTTATTTCAGTGAAGTGAGGTATATGATTCTACCAACTATCGCAACAATCACTAAAGCGACAATGGCGGTATAAATAGCGTGATTAATCATGTTTTTAATATATTTGCTAAGCCGCCCGTTATATCCGCAATGCCATTTCCGTTAAGCTCATATACTAGTAGTCAAGTACCCTGTGAATTGGTAATTTGTAATAAAGTTGTTTATCTGTATTTTACGGCAAAGCTACAGTACACACTATAATATAACCATGACCTTCGCCCGAAGTAAACATGATTTTTTTTTCTATCCTCCTCGTCTTCAAATTTTTAATAAGAAAAACGGAGGCTAGATGTTATCATAGTATGATTAATCTGGTTGGTAAATGTTTGAAATAATGATCAAGGGTACGCTTCCAAACCTGTCAAGTACCAGGTATGTTTTTTTTTCTTTCTTTCTTTCTTTAGAGGAGAGTAAATGCTTTCAGAGAAATGATAAAATTGTTGATAACTAAAGATATAAAATATCGTACTACCACATAATGGTGGATAGTATTTGGATTAAAGGTATTGGCTAACATTTACCACAGTTAAAAAAATCTGAGCTACATGTACATGATTCCCCATGCTACCATTGTCTTTGATAAGGTCTAAAAATGACGCCCTGAAAAAATTGGATTTCAAAATGATTTTTAGTGCTTTAAAAAAGTGAAAATCGTAAGTTGATCGGATTCACCTGCCCATTTTCTCCCATAGACTTACTGTGTGTACACCTAGGCTATTTAAACTTGCCCAAGTTTTAATTGTTTATTCCTGCATAACTTGCCATTGGCAGTGTAACTTTCCAAACTTTTGTATTAGGGTGTTTATTTGTCCATATGAACACTACTGTATAGTTCAGATATCAAAATTTCACAATTTTTTTAAATTGAAGATCCACAATGTTAGCCTATCACTTTAAATGCTCTGATTTTAAGCTTTCTGCCTTTTAGTAATGTGAGGTTATTTCCACTATGCCATGTACATGTATTTGAGAGACCTTCATGCTGTGCATGAAGTAGGTACCATTAAATTGCAACCATTACCTGATTTAATCAAAACCTAGGTTTTAAACTCATGTTATTATAATTCAGAAGTACAGCCACAGTAAGATGGGCAGGCCTAAAGCCAAACCTGTCTATAGCAGCCACCTCTCCTCAGCATTCTTTCCTATAGCGGTCATTAAATTGATTCTCTTAGCAACAAACTGTATGATTAAAAGCCTGTCTATACCAGTCACAGGGAAAAAATTAAATTTTTCTTTTCGGGGGCTACTTTTCCTGTTTCAGATCTTTCCAGATATTCTTTTGTATAGAACCCTATGGTAAATTACGGGGGGGGGGGGCTCTTTAACATGTTTCGGGGGCTCTTTTGGCCATTTCAGGGGCAAATTCGCCCCGCATCCCTGTGTATATTTTCCCCTGAGCAGTCACCTACTAATAAAGGCCATTTTTATTCCCTTGACTGAAAGACAGAATTCACTATATTAACTAAATTTGTATTGGAAACGTTTGCCCTTTCCCCATTGTACATTTAGGGACTGATGCAGATGCTCTGTACATTTATTCATGTTTTATAATCAAATGTATACTCCAACAGCAAATATGCACTGTCGGAGATAATCAGCCAGGTATAATTATCGCTGTGTCTTGTGTGTCATTGGAGTCATAACAATGGTGCGTGTATTCACGCAATAGACGATCGGCCACAATACATGTACATGAATAATAAACCTCAGCGATGCCATCATGGCATAATTAATGAAATTAGTACGACTATTAAGCATGCAATTAAGTGATCGTTAGAGCTGTCATGTCCGACTGTATTCTCCCAATGGAATACCACCTTTCTTGAAAATCATGGCAGAGTCATAATATGCAATATATTCGTCGGACTAGAGCGTGAAATTGCATAATTTGTGCTGAAACCAGTACATGAGTGTGATATTGTTGCATACATATAAGCACAGTAATACAATGTACTGGGGTACACACAAATAATGTTTGTGTTGATCATTATACAATTCTATCACTGAAATTATACAACTATCATCTTGCTTTTATCAGCATTTTTTTAAACAACAAATTGCTTTATTTTAAATATCAAACTGTAATGTAATAGATGTTGCTGTGATGGTACTACATGTATCTGCTGATTTTTGCTTATTACCAAAATGGCTGATATTTACCTTCTTCAGTGCATCCAATTCTGAACAGGTATAATAAGATTAATATCCATCCAAGTACAAGTCCAAAGAGATTTTTGTGAATTCTGTCATCAATGAAACTGACATTGTGGTCATCATTCCAATCCTGTGATATCATACATGTATCCTCCACAAAGGTGTGTCACAACTTAATTCCAGTAAAATAAGATAAAAGGTCAGCTCCTTTGCATCTGAACATTCTCCTCTTAAGAAATCCTACTCACAATACCCGGTGACTAATACGAGATTCCCGTTTATTCCAAAAGCCTAGCGCATAATAATCGGGTCCGCGAGCGCTGCTATAATACTCCTCACACACGTAGCCATGATAACAACGGGCAGCGGACCGGCTGTCGCGGTTGGCGAGTCGAGTCACTCGTGGGGCTCAATGAACGACACACACAATGCCCAAATACGGCGTGCTTCTCCGTACTGTTCAACATGCACTCACAGAATGGCCATTTCTCACAGTCAGGTGGGGGATTTGTACCTCCACTGCTACCAGTACCAGCCACGGTCTGCCGAATTCAGAGACAGCGGCTGGCCCTACGTTCACGGTTCGCTGGCCGAAGAAAATGGCTGCTACAGTCGCTATTGTCAAACAGTTACTGCATGAAGTGTACGCTGATTACTGATCCTCAACAGTAGATTTTTTTTTTCTCTCCATCTAATGAGATATCATACATAATGCTTAGTCCCACACATCTGTTTTTGTTGCGTGCCTGATAAATAACCGTCCACAAATTACAGAAGACTGGCTCTGACATGACGACTTCTTTCGACAAAATTCGCCTTCTGATCGACTCTCTCAGAATTACCTCTTCCCACTCCTCTCGCTCTTTCTCAACCGACCCAGAATCAACGACATTCCTCAGTCCTCCGCCAGACAATAGTATCACATCACAAGCAGACTACAAAAAAAACGGATCTATTGACATGCAAATGAGGCTGCTGGTGAGCTTGCCATTCGGTACCAATCAATAGTTGACTGGGGGATGGCGCTTTTGACATGCAAATGGCGATTGTTGGGAGGCCGGGGTGCGAAATGGCAATATCGTTATATCGACCTCCTTGGGCTCAACAATGTCACTTCTGTTTAGGCACCCCCATTATGGGAGAATATGATGAAGAAAAAGATGACTTTTGGGGGTGAGAACTGGCGGGGTGATATGATCAAAGCGATTGTTTGAGTGACTGTTTCTGTTACAAAGGAGAAAAAGACTATTCTCAGGCCGATCTACTACATGTAGTTAGTCTCTATTTCTCACATAAAAGTCAAATCCACAGTGATAATTTGAGATCTAAAACTTAGCATAATTCATAAATATAAGTGGAATGCGATACAAGCAGGGGAATAAATATTCCAAATATGTTCTTGAGATGCAAAATATTTCATAACTACATGTACAAAAAAACAGAGCAGGAAATAAAAGTTTATTTTGGGGGCTACTTTCGAACCCAATTTAGTGATGCCAGTATGTTATACATTGAAACCTACTGTATGAAGTCTATTAGGGGCTACTTAATGATTTAAGGGGGTTTATTTGTTGATTTGGGGGGCAAAATTACCCTCAGCCTCAGTGTAATTCCTACGCTGCAAGAACAAGAACATTGAAATTATGTTAATTGAACTTTCACAAAAAACCTGAGTAGCACAAGCACAGATATGTCAGTACCATGAAAGAAGTGGTCAACAAAGTCAAAGGATGCAATCCCAAAGGGGAAAAGTGTGTCCGATTGCTGACCACAAAATACACACTTTTGACATGACACTGATGACATGATGGAATTCCTCTTCACTGGGAAGTCCCAGGAGATAAAATGACATCATCACATTGGCATGCACAGGAAAAGCATGTTCTTTCTTTCTTTCTTTTTTCTGTCCGTCTTCACAATCATCTCAATTTCCACTTCAAAAAAGCACCAAGTATATCTTGAAGTCAAACTTTAAGAAATTTCAAACTTCAAACTTCAAACTTTCTTGAAGTCAAACTTCAAGCAAGCTCATTTATTTTACATGGCACCATCTTTGTTTACCTTCTCTCCCTTTTGTTACATAACTGACATTTAAAAAAATACATAAGCATAAAATAAATTTGTGAATTACATTGCATTGTAAATCTTTTGTGGGGCACTGTACTGTACATGTACTTTTTGCGATTATGATTTAATTGGTCATTTTTCATGATAATTCTACAAAAAAAAACACGACTTACAGTTATACATCAGTTAAATTAATGCAGATCGTCACCAAACAGCAAATTTTCAAAAAAGCACACATTTGAAATTGCATCTACATGTAATTCATGCCAAATGTCTACAGATTTCACAAAGAAAGAAGGAAATACAGCAGATTACTGAATTGAGGACTATATGATACCCCAAAACTTGTGGATTTGTTTACGGAGCACGGCATTCTGGTACAATATGGTGCTTACTGCCTCGAAGATGAAAATTGATTGAAGTAAGATAACTTGACCTCATCAATCACTTAAATGAAGATAAACTAACAACAAATCCACACAACCAGCATAATGTCATTCCTGTCTTAGTTTTGGTCGTTCGCATTTCTCCCCCCCCCCACCTCCCCTACACCCCCACCACCCCACCCCAAAAATTTAACCCGTTGAAGACTAGACATGAGATATCTCGTCGCGAGGTCTAAGTGATGAAATGCGTGTTGCGTCTGTTGACGCAAAAACAAACCGTCCCCAACGGGCTCATGACAACACAACTTCACATACATTCACGAATTTGAAAGCGCTCACAAATCTGCCAGATCAGAATCACGTATTCGCGTGTATGTCGTCACTACAAAATTCTGTAAGTTGCTGCCCAGAGTTTGCTCTGAGTCTGTACTTGTAGTTGTTTGTTTGATTAGTCGTCATGTTCTCTTACTCCCCCCCCCCTTTCTCTTTTATAATACAGAGTCAAAAGTGACATATTTGATTTTCCCACATACCTCTTATAAAACAAACACATACAGACCCAGTCTCTTGCCACAGGTTCAAAGGTTAAGTGATCACATTTTTCCTCAAAATGATAAGCTTCGTTCAAACTTCAATCTACATTGAATAGAACATATACCATTACTACTGTTAGTTAAGTGGGATGCCTTGATTGTAAAAGAACCCCCTGAGATTTTGTCAAAAAGATGTTGTTGCTGAGCGATGCACACTTATTAACTCCGAACAAAAGTGAGGTATTTTTTTTTTCAAATGTGTTTTTCAGGAGTTGGGCTGGTGTGTACTTAGCACTACACAAAATTGATAGCTAACATGGCTGACAGGCTGGTATTTTGAAATTATAGAAACAACTGTCTAGGACCCTCGGCACAAGTGTGATTGGCATTCATTCCTAAATATGACTGACAATTGATTGATGTGAGGGGTTGGGAAATGAACGGAAAATCAATATTATTTCTCTCTATTACATTTTAGGAATGCATAACGAAATGAAAATAATCATGGGAATTCTAAAGTACCATGTACACGCTATGTTGATGATTTCAGTGTTTACTGTGTAAGAATGTACAATTTGACATTCTTTTCCGACAATAAATATATATTTATGACAAGCTTTTCGTGACTAGGAACTTGATTGCACAAATGGTCGATAAGCATGAATGAAAATCTGACATTAGACTTTACGTTTCAGTAATTGAATCCGCATTTCAGGGCTAATTTGAAAACATATTTTATCCATATATTTCTCAGTTGCATCGTTAAATGATCAAAGTACTAATAATAGCAGCTCAGTAGTTACTAACAGTAATTGTGGTTGTTAATAGTTTTGAAGTTATAGGCCTGTACATGTACCCTTATACTTAATGTTACCCATTAGCGCAAGTGATGGGCTCATTAGTAATGCAATAAGAGGGATTGTAATACATTCAATATGAAGCATTTCTGTGTGCACACAAATGGTAACATTCATCAATGGCATAAAAATGTGAAAAAAAGAGAGGAATTACTGCTGGAAATTCGGTCTCCACAACAATGTGAATAGTAATTTGGTGGGTATCAACAATTGTGACAATGTAACTATGCAATCAGCTCATTGCTTCATCACGGATTTCCATTGTGTTTGTATCAGCTTCATGGCCTCGGGCAAGTACTCACGCAGGTATGGCGACATTTGACAAAATGAAAATAAATCAGCACTGCTATCAATATTTCATTGGTAAGAGAGCAGGGTTGGGCGATTCAAATCCCACAAAACTAACGTTACATCTTTTTCTCTCGCTCCAATTATCAACAGGACACATTTGCACGGATAACCTTGCTAAATAATTTGAAACGATCTGCATGAAAGATTTAAAACTTGGAGGTGATATTTGTATTTATAGCAGATTTCAATATTAGGTTGAATAAAATTAAGAAATTCCACCTTGTTTCAGACCACAAATCCTTGACCTAGCAGGCATTTTAACCAACGTGAAGTCACACATCTATAGTTGATTCCAAAACCCATATTTTGTGTGTTAAAGGCAAAACAATTTCACTTCATTCCAACAAACTGCAAAACCATGGCATAGCAGCTACAGTATTACCAATATCTTGTCAGTGACTTTGCAACACAAATACACAATTGTATAATTACTTTATTATATCAAATGGTTATACCAGTATAAAGTCCTTTTTTGTTGTAACTTCTGTATTTGAGTGCTCATAGGTCATATTTTCTCAAAGTCACAGCTTTCTTCTGAGTCCGAACATAGATACTATAATTTATAGTATCTATGGTCCGAATGGATGTGTTGACACAGGTACATTATGTCCAGAATGAATACTCATACATGTGTATCTAAACATAAGGTTTACCGGATTTTCAGGTGAAAAAAGGGCAAAATGAATGATAAGTGATTGAATGCTATTCCTTACAGTTATATTAGGCATACATGTACCTTACCTCACATGGCTACCAAATAGCGATTATCCACAGTAACTTGATCAATAAAATGATCCAATAATCCAGTACGTCTCAATAACTGCCTGAAATCATGTTCTGTCACACACTGATTTGGAGAGCTAGTGTCACTATACAGAATAACTAACCTTCATCCGCAGACAGACACTGAAGCATTTAGTATCCAGCAATCTCACAGATTTCTACTGGTACTTGTACCACAAAGAACTACTGATTACGACTACTGTAAAGTGTACTAAGGGATAAAAACCAGTTTACTACCAATAATGCTAAATACCGCCGTCACTTGTCCGTCTTCCTATACAGGTTTAACACCCCCTCTCATCCTTCATCTATCCCTCAGTCTATCACCCCCCGCCCCCACCACCCCACCTCCCCCTCACCCTCCGTCTTTCAAATGATTGGTTGAATTTGACAACCACCTGAATGATTAGAGCCATAATAATGTTTTTAACAAACAAAAGCTAACACCATCCTGTTTGTGTGATTTACTGAGTGGTACATGTAAATAGATGGAACCAATTATCCAAAGCAGAATAACAACCCCTCCCCCTCCCCAATCCGGCTGTTCTTTCTCCTTGTGTTTTCAGATCAAACACAAATATTGTGTGTGTTTGTCAGTATTCTGGGTGTCAATACACCAGAAGCCCCTCTGTGCTATAAATCTGCTTAGTAATTATTCAGACATTAGCAATCACACCCAGATTGTGTAACTGTTGTGAATTTGTGTCCCTGCATACCTAACATCGGCTGATACTGGCAAAATCAAACAAATCAAAGTGACGAGGTTTTATTTTTCTTCTCCTCGCAATCCCAGAGTTTAATCAGCTTGGACCTGTCAGTACACATAAGCACATCTAAATATCCAGAATTGTTTTCCTCTCGCAGTATCATCTATAGTTGCAGCACCCAGACTCCCCCTAGAACCCCCCCCCCACCCCATCCCGCCTGCCTCAGAACTGCCGCTTCTACCATTTGTCAACTTGTTTACGACAAGTTCTTGGAAGAAGAAGGAGATGGGGCAAGCAATGGGAAGGTCGATCAACTTCACAGTAAGCCTGGCCATTCATCAACGGGATTACGTTATTCCCTATTCTACGGAAAATCACATTGAAAATTGTCAACAAGCACTGAGCAAAGCACCCAGGAATACACTGCACAATGGACAAGAAGCACAGGGATCAATGATCTTATGTTCCGAATGTTCACATATTTTCTTTACATGCACAATAGATATGCTGAACTATTTTATTACAAGGATGCAGGAAGTTTGCTTGGTTAATTACATAAAACAATGTGAACTCTATTAATGAATGACAGGTTTGCAGAGAGAATTTATGATACAGAGATTGTTTCCTGTTCATCTTTGTGTTATAAAATTTATGAAATCTCTTGTGTAGTTATTGTCTTTCAAGTTACACAGGTATGAGGCACAGAATATAATCACAGTCTCACACCATAAAATAATTTAAAAAAATCAAGAAAGAATAGAGATTGGTTTACATTGCATTAAAGTCTTTCACCATATACTGATAGAAATGCAGTAGCCTATACAAGGGCTCCACACTAACCTTTTTTCCTACTAGCCCTTTGGGCAAGTGAAATTATCCCTTTCAGATTTTTACTTGCCTGAAAATAAATAATCTAAAAGAAAAATATTATTTCTCACTTATGTTTAACCCATTAGTTTTATAGTATTTTGCTTATTATTTTATCTCTGGGGGGTGCAAAAGTTGTAATTTATGAATTTACAGAGTCATAAAATTCAGTATGATGAACAAACTAATTATGAAATTTAGTAAAAGTTAACTATTAAAAACAAAATTGTTGACATATTTGATCATTTTTGGTCAGATTTTGGACATGTTTTGCTTATTTTATAATCAAAAATTTACTTGCCCAATCCAGCAAGTAAATGTTATATTGAGTTAATGTTATATTGAGTTTTTACTTGTCCTGGGCAAGTGCTGGTGCCGAGCCCTGCCTATACATACACGCACATGTATAGTACATACATCAATGTGAAATGTCAGAAAGATTGAGCTCTTACTGAAGGCTAACTAGTGTTTTCATTTGCATTAGTGATGGTGTAAACTAGATTAGCATTGTAATGGGCTAATCACTTTAGTATCCAGCTGTTCTGAACTTGCTTGTAATTGAATATTTCCATTGGTGTGTAGCTATTATACAGGTTCATAGCATGGTATTGCATGTTAAAGGGCAAATATCACTAGTTACTCAAAAACCTCCACCTTATGTCCATGTATAGCTCACCCATGATGTTAATGTTTCTTTTAAATTTGAATTCCATCTTCAGCAAGGACTACATAGCATTCCCCCTTTCATACAATGTCGAAGTGATGATAGACATGCATTATAATGGGGGGGGGGGGGCTGTCTTAGCAATACAAAGTAATGGAATAATTAAAGGTAAATTCCAATTGACAGCTGCTTGTAGAAAAATCAGGGAAACATCAGTAAAAATAATGGCTCCGGCAACTTCGTTGCGGAGGCATAAATTAAGAAAAGAAATACATACAAATAAGGAAATTACTTTGAAAAAATACCTAGGATTATTACAAAATCCTTTTTTTTTTTTTTTAACAAGATGTTACTGAATTAGTTTTCTTTAAAGAGAAATTTTCTTCATACATATCTGAAATTCACACATTGATTAAATTAATGTAATGTATAAGACTAACACTTTTTCACGTATGAATAAATGTATTCAGGTGTAAGTGTAAACATTCAAGAAAAAAAGCTTTAATGATATTTCATGTACAAACGGGAGTGTTTATAATCATCACAATAAATATCACAACATGAAAATATTATATTTGGCACTTTCAAAATAAATACCGATTTTTGTCTAATTTTTCTGATGCGTTTCCCCTGATTTTATTGCTTCTCCTTTGCAAGAACCTGATATCCCCCTTTAACAACAAATATCTCAAAGTCACTACAACTTTTTGTAGCTCTCCTTTAGAGTTGAATTGCGAGGCAATGGAATGGAATGTTTTGCACTGGTTGGCAACAGAAAGAGGCACTCTAACACGACAACTGGACAAACACCGGGCGGATAAACACCCCTTTCTAACAAAACCCCATGATGCAACTGTGTACACTGCGATGTGTGGTTCGTGTCATAAGCCTGGCTGCCAATACTGGAATTGGTGCAAAGAAATTAGAGTGTCGTTGAGTAAGTTGAGCTATGCAAATCTTGGACATCACTTAGAGATGTGGTCACAATCAGTCTTCTTCATTAGCTAGACAAACACACAAACAAGATTAGGAGGACCAGAGTAGCATGTGAGGGATATGATATAGGGCCAAGTGGATTAGCCTTCGTTTTTTTTGGGGGGGGGGGTGGGGGGTAGGGGGATGCTACAAAGGTGTCATGATTTCACTGGTATTCTGTGGTTATATCAGCAATATTTAAACAACATATTGATTCTGTGATCTCATGAAATCAAACCACATCTCTTACTTGATGAGAATCTACAGGTCTATTACAAGGTACTTGAAAGATTGATTCATTGATTTGCATTTTCAAAAAATAACATTACCCTGATTTGAGGAACTTTTCTGAAATACTTTGTGTTTCACCTAATTGGAAAAAAAAAACAGGTTTTCCCAGGTTGGCTGAGAACCCTGTCATACAGTGTCATTACACGATATTGAGATTTGAAATCAATTCATTTCTAAATTACAACTGCACACATCTGCACAGCAAAATCTACCCCAGGTTATCCAGACACAAATATTATGCAAATATTGAATGTCTGACGGGGCGACTGCGCAACAGTACAAATATTTTTGTTGAGAGTGAACGATCCTGCATTCCATTCCCCGGAGAGGCGGGTGAGTCAAATGAAAGTCGTCACGTTTTTCAGACAAATAGATATTCCTGCCCTTACGCAACATGAAACAGTCAATATTTGTTTGATATTACACCTAAACTACATGTAGATTCTGTTTGTTTGATAATGTTATTTAAAACATTATGCTCAGGTCATACATTGTGTCTCTCCTTACGAGACAATTATATACCATTGGGACAAAATTCAATCAAGGTCAAGTGAAGAAAATAATTTTCATAATAAATGTTGAAATCAATGCAATTTAATGCATCTGATCGACGTCATGATGACATAGGGTTCACCAATCAACTAAAATATTAATTCTTCCTCAATGTTTTCACTGCTCAGTTGCAAGCATTTTTCAGTTATCCCATTTTCCTTAATTTAAATTTAAAAACACACACAAAAAACAACAACAAAAGATCAGATAAAACTGTAAGACTTCATAAATTGACCCATAAGTTACTGAAGAATATGAAATTATCTCTATAATCATGAAATACATATGCCTACCAGTACCAGATTATCTCCTTATCATTTAATAATGAATGTAATTAGTGAAATTAAGCAATTTCAGTTATTCTAAACTGTGCCTACACAACATTGCTACTATGTTGTAGAGTATAATGTTGCCCCTACAATACATGGGGTGCATGAATGCAGAGTTGCAGACAGTTCATTAATGGTTTTATTGCTCAACTCCTGTATGTCTGATAATTACCGACACAAGCGTGCTGCCACCCACCCATGTGCGTGACAACCATCAAAGCCGCTTAACGACAAATAAAAAATTGGTGTATAACTGTACGGTACTCACCCCACAGGTTGTTTCTTCGCTTCTGAAGATCGTGTGTGGCATAGGAGCCAAAGATCAGTGGCGTTATGGTAGCACGAGATCTGATATTCCTACTGTAAGTAAATCATTCATCCATCGTTACCCCTTGATGTATGTACATAGTCAAACAACATTCTCGTCATTGTACTCATCCCGTTAAAATACCAGCGGAATGACTAGACAACCTAACAGAACATTGCAGGCTGATCTAGAATCGTGATCTAGCTGCTAAGTGCACAGTAAATAAGACCGTCACTGTGCAGTGCCGGTACTGGGATGGGCCAAAGTTCAAATCCAAGATGTGACGGAACGCAAGCACCCAGCCGGCCAACCAAACTATTCAAACTTAAAAGTCAAACAAGAGTCAGTCAGATCCTTAACTCCTACACGTTATGTACACTAGATGGAAAAGAACTAGCTATAACTGGCTATCATTAAGTTATGTTTGTTTACTTAATCAAACCAATCACATTTTAAACACACAACAAAAATTTGTTACCGGTATTTCTCAGTTTGATTAAAATGAAAATTAAATGTACATTTTGGTTAAGGACTAATCACTAATTTTATTATTTGAATATAGCAAATTATGCTTGAGGTACTATTTTACTGATCTTGTAAAATGACAATAAACTCTGCAGTTATTTGGAATATGTCGATTAATTTGAGATTTAAAACAACAAACACACAACTTGTAATGCTAAGAAGATGTCAAAGAAGTACAAACATGTTTTTATCCGGTTATTTGGTTTGAATTCTAGTAAATTGACAAGTAGGCACTATACACCTACAACACATCAAAAATCAAACACTGCTCCCATAATGTACCTAGCCCACGTAAATGGACCGGAGCTAACAAGTAGTAGAGTCATCAAATTCCATGCATACTAAAGAAATTTATTTCTTTGTGAGACCGAAGGGACAAAAGTTCAGCGCAGAGTCCCAGACGTTCACCACTTCTCGATAGGATAATTTCGCTTTCAGGCCAGCCAGATGGTCCCACCAAAACACAGTGTCTTACAAATCCCATGACAGGGTTACTGGCTATTAATAGCCTCCAGACTTTATACACGTTCACCAAAACTTAGATCCCCACCAAATATGGAATTCATTTCTGTTTGATTAATAATCAAAATACCACATCAAAATATTTCCAAAAGTTCATCCCAACTGTAATATTTTTTCCACACATACCATACACTGAAAGTGGTGTGTGTGTGTGTGTAACCACTTGTTGATACAACATATTCCATCCATTATTAACGTCCACATATTCTTTCCTACCCCGGGGAGAAGTTATTTCATTCCAGGATTATTGGCTTTTGGAAGTTGACTAGTGGACGGACGAATTGACATTGGCACACATTTTTCCCACAGTCACTCTTTGTACGAGTATCAATGGTTATGGATCGGTGCTGGGTGCACAATGGGGTCGAGAGAGAGAAAAACTGGTTGCTGTAATATATTTTCCCTTCCTTTCTTCCCCTTTGTCCCGGCTTTTAACATACGACTTCCTCTATAAAATTGCTACCCATTGTGATTATTGTGCTCCTGTGAGAATTAGTCCAGTAATGATATGATGTGGTTTTTATTCTTTCAATGATCTTGCCCTACTTTCAATTTGTCAATGTAGCGCCATGGGTGTGAAATCCAAAAATTAATTTTCTATTTGCTGGTTTATAATTTTGCTGAATAACTGACGTTCAAATTGAATAAGCCAGGTGATTCTAGACACAAAGAATTGTGAAAAAACGTGAAAAAAAAGTTGGCATGAGCAGACAAAATTTCACACAAATGTTGAGAAATTAGAAATGCAACAAAAAGAGGATGGGAAGAAGAGCCAACTTTACTTAACATCTCTTTTTCAATTATGGAAAGCGATGAAATTACATTTGCTATTCAATATAGAAAAATAGTTATTTCAAAAAGCAATTCTAACATACCATTATTCTAGATTGTATTGCTTAGAGATTCCCTACATTTCCCTCTTTCGATGTTGCGCAATAGAAGAGTCCCGAGAAAGGGAACTTACCTTTAATCTTCAGCGCAGAATGTTACATTCCACCTTGTTTATCAAAACACGTTCTCACTTCACATACTGTCACGTAAAACAAATCACACCTTTCCAGCTTCTGATTGTTCAACAATCATTAACGGACATAAATGTCTGTAATATTTTCTAATGCGACAATTTCCAACAGCCTATTCGGCTATAAAGCTATCATTATTCAAACAAGAATCAGCACCTTTGTTCCTTGCATATGGGCGAGTCAAACCGAACATTTGAAACTTCCCTCGATTATCATCCATGGACTAGATGAACTGATAAATACGGAACAATGAGTTTTTTCTGATATTTGTCCCATGTTTCCAGGGCTCTATATGACAAAGCACTTTAGACCGATTAACGACAAATATGTTTTATTGACAGATGCGCAAGATTGACGGAATTGCGAGGTTAAAATACGCTACATGTAATCACCTTGTCATCGATAACATATCATGTTTTATCCTGTATTGAATCTAATACAATTGTTTGATCAGAAATACTTCGCATTCCACGGGGATTTGTCATCGAAAAATATGTTGTTACAAGTGTCACTTTAATCACATGACAGAAATTGACCTACTGTTTTCATAATTCATTCATAGTTTCTTCACCTTAATATTTCACTACCTTACTCGGGTTCCCCCATATATTCATTTGTCATAATCAATCCAATTGCATCAGTCGGCATAAAGATGTATCAAGACATTTTCATTTGACAACAGCTATGTACTTTGTCCAACAGTCTGAAATTCCAGCAGCTTTGTTCAAATTTACCTGTTTATAACATTTGTCATGTAAGTCTGATGTTTCATGATTGCCCTGCTAATGTTACAGTGAGAAAAGACTGCTGTGGTAAACCCCTGAGAACATCAAATATTAGTAGTCATGTCTTTTTTGGGTAAAATACTTTTCTTGACCAAGTCATACATGTATGCGAGGCTCAGCCATGATCATAACTACACTTAGAATCATTAACAATGCTGTCATCACTATAGTTTCTACTTTCTATACGTGCATATCACAAATTTGACGATGCTTCTGAAACCGAAACTGAAGAAAGAAATAGAGCGATGAGAGACGGAAGACGCGAGATCAAGATGGCTAGGGATGTGGAACAAAATTACGCAAAAACGTTTGGCTAAACAATGAAACGTGTCGGGGCACGCATGACGGAATTTGTAAGAAACCGGTCTTCGACAATGCAGAAAAATGTCGGGGACTTTATATTACCAACATGGCAGTTAATAATCAATATCGCAACATTTCTGATCGGATTAAGATGGGGGATGGAGGATAGATCCTTGCGAGGGTGAAAAGAACCGATGATGGAAGACATAATGGGGAGATTGTCCGATGGCTTTCGGTGACTGGGTGGTGGCACACATGAGACAATAGGAATAACTGTCACAAGGGCACAATGTCGGATAACCACAACAATAGGTCAACGGGGTGAGATTAATGGAATGTGAGCAGCTCAGAGTGGGGGTTTATTGTCATTATGGGGAGGGGGAAAAGGAGAAAGGGTTACCATTCACCCCGGACTGGATGGATCTAAAAATCAATACGGGTTTTATATCTGTTGATATCGGAGATGAAAGGCAGCCATTTCTTCCTGTTTTGGCTGGACTAAATAAATAATAATAATTGACCAGTTGGACACCGGATTATAGACATGTTTTATGCTGTACCCAAACTTCTACAACGTCTATTCATACTCCTCTTCGTACTTCCAATATCCCTTTTCAAATATCACCCGTCTTCCACCAGTAGTATACCCCAAGAAGAAGTTGGAGAACAATAAAAACTCAAACTACTGTCCATCACTTGTGAGTAATGGATTTTGAATACAATCAAACCTGTTATAGTGGCCACCTAGAGCTCTGTAGCAGCCAACCTGTCTAAAGTGGCCACTAAGTTGATTCCCCTGAATCCCCAGCAATAAATTATGTGTTCAAAACCTGTATATAGCAGCCACCTGTAAGGGGCATTTTTTTGGTCTCACTTGGCTGGCTGCTATTTGTTTTTCAAAGCAGGGTTAGGTCATACAGTCAAACCTGTCTTAGCGGCCACCTCTCTATAGCAGCCAACCTGTCTATAGTGACCACAAAAATGATTCCCCAGAAGACAAATATGTTAAAGAACCTATCTATATGGGGTCAGATTTTTTGTTTACCTTGGGTGGCCACTATAGACAGGTTTCACTATATTTAATTTCTAGCAGTTGTAGTTTTATTTCAATTGGAAATATCACCAATGTGTCAATAATTCATAATTGAAACCCCCCCCCCCCCCTCCTCACAAAAACATACATAGTGTGGTGAACTGTTACTCTGGAATACAATCACCAAATCAGTACAGTGGCATGGGACTAAATTACTAACTACAATGTACATGTATCTGCAAAATAATCATTTAATGAATACATGAATAAATGATTGAAATCTTTCTTACTTAATAATCAAAATTTCATGAAGACCATCAAACTAAAATCTATTTCAAAGGGCAAATGATGATGTCACAATATTACTATCTAGGATGGTTAGACCTGTGCTAAGTTTTCTTTTAGTTACACTGTAATTTCCATTCCAAACTTAATTTCACGGCAATGTGTTTTAGTTACCAACCATACAAGAATGTCAAAAATAAATTTATTTTAAAGGACAAATAATGGCAAATACCGCACATGTCACATGTTGCAAGTTTTTCCCCACTGCTAGATCAAATGTTATGAAATGGTTTTATTCCTTTGTTTACAGTTGCATACAAAGTTAAGAGCTGTATACTGCAACAAGTGGCATTAGCTCTAACCTTACTACTACATGTAAAGCATGTTTGTGTATTAGTGTCAATGACTTCTTTCCCTCTTTTCACATTTTTGTTTTTGTTGTTGGGGGGCTTATGGGGCCAGGATTGATGACATCATCATTGCTTGCTACTGTTGTAAGGTCGTAGCCCTCATTATGAGGTCAAATAACTGCCCAGTGTTGAATGCCTTCAAGGCCCAAAGACAGATTCCTTAACACCTTCACTAAAGCTTAGTGATAATCACAAAAAACTTACAGCCTTGACAAGACTTTGGCCTATTCTTTGGGACCAGGTCTAAGAAGGTTGCAGGAATTTACGCAATCTAGGCCTATTACTTCTCTCTTGTACAGAGTATGCATGATCAAGGGCGTCAAAAAGAATTAGAGTCTAGAGAATAGGATACTGATAATAAGCTGAAAAAACAGCCATCCTTGATCTACATACAGTTTGGCAAAGAATTTGTGATATTTTACACTATGGAGTTATAAACTTTATTTAACAGTGTAACTCCATGTAACTCCATGTACATACGTACTGCTTTCACATGTAGGCCCTACACTACATTGTACAGTAAAAGAAACCGTTTGATACATGTATTGCCAATTAGACTGGCACACAAAACATTCATTCATGTAAATCAAAAAGTAGCAATAAATCACAATAACTGACAGTCACACAAAATGGCTATTCAGTTAATATTTACGCAATAAATTATGGAAGCCATTAGAATTTTATGCTTCAGTATTTTTCATTACACCCAAACGTACTTTACTGTATAAGTATGAGACCCTGAACTGAGCGTGCTCGGTCACTGGTTAAATCACCACGAAAACATACATTGCAGAACAAATCGGCCAGACAACGCATTTACACAAGAGACACAGTCAAGAAAAAAACATGCACACTAATTTTTGATAAAGTGCAAAAACTTGTCATGATGCAGTGATGCAAATCACTCAGTCTCTACTTGAATGTCACCTAAAGAATACAGATTTTTAAAATGAAACATTAATCATTTGACATTTAAACTTTTCACGATTTATCAAAGCCATTCAAGTGATTAGGATTCCACGCACGTAACTCACGATCACAATTCACTGATCACATTGCTGGTGATTTATTAAGATCAAGATGAGATGTTTTATGATTTTGTGACAAGAGCAACCATCAACTTATGAGGTGCAAAAAATAGTACAATACAATTGTAACGGAAGGGGCGGGAGCTTGAATATATCACTCCATTGCCAATCTACTGGCTATTCAATATCTCTCGTAATGATAAATTCATGAGATTCCCCAATTGGCCATCCATTTCAATGTTCAACGGCAATGTTATCGATTATCACAGAAGGTGAAAACATCCATTTCAAATTTAAATGACACTAACGCAATTATACCATCTATCCATCAGAGCTACTGTTTCCAAAATGCAATTACAAATATATTCCCACTATATGGTATAAATGATCAAATAACCCTTCCATTACATTTATGAAATGGCCCAATAAATTATTGTAACCAAAAACGATCAAAAATGTTCCGATAAACTTTCAACAAAGCAGTTCAATTCAAGATCTATGACAAACACTGTGTAAGACAAAGTTTTGTATACACCAATGAAGTATCTACACTGTATTGTACTTAAAATATCAGTGAAAAATTCAAATTACAGTATAATATCAGTTCAACATGTTCAAATTTGTCATTTTTCTCAAATTTTAAACACTTATTTTCTGAATGACAGTTCAAATTCATTGACAGAAGTCCATAACTGTGCTACTATGAAATAAATACCAAGTTTATTTCGTTCACCTGAGGTATTTGACATGCTTGATTTCCACACATTGAAATTACATTTAATAGAAGAATACAGAGATATTATGTTAGTAGATACTGCATCAAAAGACTCAATAATGTTAAAAAGCCGATCCACATGGTTATAATGTGACATTTTCAATGATACACAATTTGGGTGACCTTACCTTGTCAAAATGCAGTCATGACAGTGGTACACATTGTATATCTCCATGAATACTGTTTCCCAGATTTCCACCAATGTAAAAATAAAACACTCTTCTTGATGAAAACCATGAGAAAGCTTCTCTAGATGCTGTTTCTTTAGTAGTCACGTAGCAGTCTGGCACTCAAGTGTTGCCTGGCTGAGAGAGACTTGCTCCACTAAGCAGATTTGGCTCAATTTCCTTCTTAAATGTATTAATCCCGTCTCCCAGATAGAACATTACCAGAAACACCCTTTCAAATGATGACAACAATGAACAACAAGAACAGGCAGCTTCCTGTTTGTTTGTCTGTTGTTGTTGAATTCTTTCTCTTTCTCTCTCTCTTCTTTACAGAGCGTCAATAGAGGATATTGACAGAACCTTGCAATAAATGTCGCTATTGTCCACATACAAATCAAGTTTTACTACCAATTTGAAATCACTTGATAGCTGTAGGATAAACTCTCCAACAGTTGTTCATTCATGGGAACCAATAGGCCCTAATTCAGAGAAAGAAAGCAGCAGGTCATTGGCACTGATGAGCTTGTAGTTGTACTTCTTAGCAGGTGCTCTGAAAACTTAGTGAAATACTGGAAAAACACACACTCACAAATACAGTTTTTGACAAGTTTTCAGTTGATATCCTGCGACATCACCAAGATGAAAAATGGGAAAACTTGTGGAGTCGATACAGTCTCTGAATTTGAAAGAAATGCACCATAATTGCATAGAATTTCTTGCAAAAAAAAAAAAAGGGTCTCGGGCTAATTTGGCCAAATTCACTATAGTACTCCTTGTTATCCAACAATTATTGGGTAATTTCTTGTAAACAAAGAATCAAGTCAACACTAGAAGTGAAGTTGTAGCAATGGCAACCACAAATGGCAGCAACAATGGCTGCCACAATGCCCTATTTATATCGCGATACAACACAAGGAAGTAGCGATGAAAGTATGAAGTCTTCATTCTTCAATCTCCAGAAGAATGAATGAGAAAAACTTTACAGCAACATGTAGAAACCTGTCTCCAAAACACACGCTATGATGCCTAGACTCTCTTATTGGTAAAAGATGCTGAGCCCGAAGCCAGAAACACACATGGCTGAAAGAGACTCGTTTGTCCCACATTCCACAGACAACCACCTGATTGGTCGGAGGCTATGTTTGGGTCGCTGGGGAGGATCATACCATCATACCAATGGAAGTGACCTCCATGGTTTAAAAAGTTCATGACAAAAATATACCCATGATGGAGCTCGTCAACTGGCGACCAATGACAGGAGCTTAAAAGCTCAAACGCTGGGGGGAATGGGGGGGGGGGGGGGTCGAAGGCCAGACTATTATGGGGGACATGTTTCAACAAGTCTAAATACCTTTGATTTCTACATTGCTTTCTTATCATTTTCAGCCATTTGTCAATATCATAAATGTGCATGTATGGAGAAAAATAATTTTTCATCAGCTTCTTTTACTTCTTTAAACTTGACTTGAAATAAGTACGATCACACTAAGGTCGTGATCACATTACATATATGTGGGTTCGTACCTAGGTAGTGAAGTGGTGTCGATCCACATTTTGTTCGCGTTCACATTACCGCTGCTAATCCACATCGAAAGTGAGTTATGACGTAAGTGGCACGAACCCACTTACCCGGATGTTAGAATGACCCGGAAGTGAAGCGCCGTTACCACGGAAACAAATTGAGAGTCGGCATATCCAAGATGGACGACACTGTATTTGCCGCTGTGTCGCATTTGCACACTGCATTTCGTAGAAATCGCATTCGCCGATCTCGTGCAAAATTTAAATTGCGACAAATGTATGCAATATATGATTTCTTTCATTGCCATCTATCAAAGGCAAATGCTTCTCCGCATGACTGTTCCGTGATTGTTACAGCGGGACTGATTTTTGCGGCGACGATGCCGGCCGAGGGGAGTGGAGCAAAGCGTTAGGTCACTTCCGGTATATGTGGAGTCGATCCAGATCGAATCCACATATTGCGTTCACATTACAAAATTTAACCGACCTCCTAGGGTCGAAACTACCTCAATGAGGTAGTTTCGATCCACATCGTGGATGTGGAGTCGATGTAGGGTCGAAACCACTTGTTTTGTGTTCACATCAGAGAGGGAAGTGGTTTCGACCTAGGGTCGACTCCACGTCCCTACATCAAATGTGCCTAGTGTGATCACGACCTAAGGCAGCACAATTAGATAATCACTGTCTCTACATTTTGCAGTACCGGTATACACCTACATACTACTGACTTTATCTCCAAAGCATTTCCTTCATTCATACAGACAATCGTTAACAAATGTGGCGTTCGTGCTAAAATGAATCTTGCATTTATTTGTGGTATTTATCTCATTTTCAAATTGGGCATCAGGCTTTCTGTATTATCAATTTTCAGATACTTTTTTTTCAGAGTTTCCAAATTCTCATTATGAGCTACTGCAGTGTAGCCACATCATTTTTGTTTTATTTATATGCACAGCGAAAAATTTTAAGCAAACATGTCTACATTCTACCATTATCATTTCAACATAGAAATGACAAGTAGCAAAAAATTGAACCCAATGATTTTCTTTTTCATTGATGAGGTTGATTATTGCAAATATCAAAGAATAGAAGACCATGCACAACTAAATGCAACGTCCAAAAGCCCAAAGGTGTCAATAAAACTGCAACCCAAATAACATAATGAGGATCGAAAGCATGCAAACAAAACTTGTCCTGGGACAATTATATCGCTTTTACAGGAAATATAAGATTTGATTCAAACTCTGAAGCTTGCCTGGAGGTGATATTTTGACTATTTGTAACCGCAGACAATATCAAAATGCCATGTGCAGACAAAAAAACACAAATTAACTCTCCAACGGCCACAAACAATCTGTGGATTTAACTCTTTTTCACTATTGATGTGGTTTTCGGGGAATTTACTTGTAGTGCCTGATAATGAAACTGCTGGCATCTGAGTTGAAATATGTACTAATATCATTGGCAAGCCAATGGCCAAAAAGCCAAAAGTGGAGGGGGAGGGGGGTTGGAGGGGTGGGGAATGCGACCCTAACCCTAACCCTAGCCAAATCCAACACAAAATATTTTTCACAGCCAAATCAAATGGGAAAAATTCTTCATTCCATATCCAACTTTTTTTTTAAAACAATAGAGGGTAACTGTCTCCCCTCCTCCCCACCTCTTTCTCTGTGGCACCTCCCCTGAATCAAAATATATGTACATGTAGTTCATTAAATATTGCGGTACATGCATTATTGACTGAACTTGAAGAAATCAAGTTATGAAAGAAGTTACATGTAGGCCCTACATGATTACAAATTTTAGCAAATACTCCTGAAAAGAACTACATTTTTTTTGGGGGGGGGGGATAAACACAAATGAGGGGAAAAATAGTCCTCTGCAGCCTATGAGATTTGAGAGGGTACTTAATGGGACTGTACATAAAATATGAGTCAAAAAGTATGGATATCTACAGTAGGGAATACCACTTTGTAATCAAATTCTCCCACGGTGATGAATACTCCGAAACTTTAGAAACTGATCAGCTGTAGAACATTTGAAATAGCAGGCCCTGGCACCCACGCATGAATTCATTCACGTCTAATTTGATATTTGATTTATGACTCTTTGATTGGCCTCGTTTCCTTGTCTGACCCATAATAATATGAGCGGGAAGTTGAAACAAGACTACCGTTGGTTGGTTGGTCGGTCTACCATTACCACAATGTGGGTACAGTCAAAGATAGCTCACTTGTTTGAACTGAACTTGAACTCATGAATGTAGAAGTGGTTGTGCTTCATTCAGCAGATGAGATAGTCAAAGAAGAAGGGAGAATATATATTCACTATTCTTTGAAAAATCAAGAAAGAATGCTAAATTTGTTGATAGCATGTTTGAAAACAGAAAATGGCAGGATTGTATAATATGAAGAACGTGAAAAAAAAAGGAGAGATATGGTATTACCAAGTATACTTTCATCACAAAGCAATTTCATTTACATGTATGCATTAATTATTCAACTACTCAGTTCCTAGTGGATCAAAATAAGGAAGAAAACTAAACTTACTAAAGTAAAAGAAACTTTGTCAATTCTTCATACCAATGCAAAATAAATTTATAGTTAATTTATGTTATAAAGAAATGACAAGCAACTACGAAAGAATACTTTTAAAGTCCTAGATGTTTGTTTATATTCTTTTTGATAATTATTAACTCAATGTTTATTCTAACATGTTTACTCACTTTTTCTGTTTGTATTTTTCTTGTCATTCTTTAATTCATCATATATTCATCAATTTAATTTGTAGTTCATATTTTCGGGAGCAGGGGTTGTTTGCATCAATTGGCAAAAATACTCTGAAAAATGTCACAACACAACAGCTTCCACAAATAACATAGATCACAAATCTGAAATGGCGTGACTGCAATTATTCCAATTCTATATACATCATTAAATATTTCATGACGTGAAGAACTAGTCTAGTCTCTAGTAATTGCCTTCACACACCTTATAAATCTTACAATTAAGGACGTCCGCCTGCGTCAATTCATTAAAGAATCCTGTATAATACCTGGTCCACTTCAGTCTTTCCCAGCCCACACGACAATGATTATTTATGGAAAGAATGAAGACCAGCCCCATGTCCGTGGATACAGCTATCAAGTATTCATTAAATACCTACCAGACTAGCGCCATGTACTAACCAACAATGACATGTATCACAAATCCATAATCTTTCTTGTTTACTTCTAAAGCATTTGTTTTCTGTGACCTGTAACTCTTGTTTTCTCCCTGTTATTATGAAATCAGGTTAAATGTTATTACTTTGGCTTCAGTGCGCGGTTCTAACGGGGGGGCTTATGGAGGGTTCAAGCCCCCAAAAACATGCTCAAGCCCCCCCCAAAAAATTTCTCGGACCAAAAATGGTTTTCCAATGAAAAATAATTAAATAACTTAAAGTGAATTGACGCAAAGATTAATATGAATAGAAAGAAGCTTATAAGACTTTATAAATCATGTATTTAGCCATGCCAGAAACGCAGTCTTTTTTGTTAGAATATTTCAGAAAGTTCCTACGGCTTGGCTCGGTCGCTATCGCCTCCCCTCGACTACCCATTGACATTTTTCACATAGGCTTACTTATCTGTTGTGTTGCTTTAAATCTAAACAACAATCCATAATAATTTGCCACTAATTACACCGTTTAAAATATGTACGGTGCTAGAAACATGTCTTTTGCTACGTATATTTTAAAAATTTTTGTCGTGGGTTCCCCATTCACACCCGTTCTCCCGCCCCCTCGCAAGTATTGCAATACCAATCACAAGTTTTCACATACTGAACATCTTTCTGAATCCTGAATCTTTATCAAAATATACCTTAAAAATATTCATTTATCATGCCTAAAACACGTCTTTTTCCTGTTTGTAGATTTGAAAATTTTTAACTGGGAGGGGACCCGGTCCCCTCTCACACACACTCCTCCAGCTCCGGTCGCTTCGCTTCCCTCACAAGTATGACTACTCACGTAGTTTTCCATATATTCCTGGAGGACCTACATCTCTTTTGAATCCTACTTGCAATCAGTAATAATTCTTTACAAACCTCTCAAATATAGCATTCACCATGCCTAGAATCACGTCTTGTCTGATGCGTATTTTTCTCATTTTCTGCGCGTGGAGGAGGTTATCCATCACCCTCCACACACGGTTGCTTCGCTCCCTCGCAAGTATGATACCCGATCCCTAATCTTGATAAATATACATTGAAAATAATTACTTACTATGCCTAGCAAACCCGTCTTTTCTAATGATATTTTCAAAATGCTCCTATCGTGGATGGGTATGCCCCTCCCACATCCTCCCCGCCGGTCGGTTCGTTCTCTTAAGCAGTATCAATACCAATTACAGTTTTTTCATGTTATTACCTGTACATGTTTCGAAAACCTGCAACAATCCTAATAATCTTCATGAAATATGTTTTAACAATAGGTATATTACCCAGCCTAGAAACCCATCTTTTCTATGAGTATTTTCACAAAGTTCTACATGGAGGGGGTGGGTTTCTTTCCCCCCCTCCCCACACCCTCCGCCGTCGGTCGCTTCGCTCCCTCGCAAGTATGTAGCTTCTCAATCCTTATCTGATAAAATATACAAGTGCTAAAGATACATGCCTAGAAAAACTGTTTTTTCAAAAGTGTCCATCCCGATGGGAGGGGTGCCCACTCCCACCCACTCTCACTCACATGACTTCCAATCCCAATCTCGATAAAACATACCATTGGCGCAAACTAATATATATATATATATAGAAACCCCATCTTTTCTATGCCGTATTTTCAAACAGTTTCTTACCGTGGGAGGGAGTATCGCCCCTCCTACACCTCCGCCCGTGTCGGAGGTTTTCCTCCCATTCCGCAAGTAATCACTGCCCAAACTTACAAGTTCAACATACTTCCTGTAATCTTTTGCAAATAATTCCAACTAATCTGTTATAAAATGACACCTCTTAAAATATGTTATTTACCATGCCAGAACCACGATTTTCTGATGCGTATTCGTTCCAAACAAAGTTCCTGCCGTGGGGACTATATCCCCGCCCACACCTCCCCCGCTCGTCGCGTTTGTCCCTCGCAAGTATGACTTCTCAATCCTAATTCCTTTGTGGGGATTTAAAAAAAAAATATACCATTGCAAAAGTATGTGTTTACCATGCGAGAAAAAAGACATTTCTTCTATGGCGTGTTTTCAACAAGTTCCTACCGGTGGGAGGGTATCCCCTCCCAACCCCCCCCCCCCCCCCCCCCCCCGTTCGGACGGTTCGCTTCCCGCTAGCAATTACTCACTGCCAATTCAACGAATTTTCAACATATATCCTGTAATCTTTTGGACAGCAATTCCCGAATAACTCTTCATAAAATATACCTTTTAAAACATCATTTACCTTTGCCCAGAATCACGTATTTTCTAATGGTATTTCAGAAGAAGAGTTCCTTACCGTCGAGGGGAAGTGGGGGAGGGGTATACCTCACACCCTCCCCCGCCGGGTCGCGCGTCTCCCTCGCAAGAATTCCTAATCTTGATAGATATACCTTTGCCAAAAAGTAACTCATGTTTTACCTATGCCTTATGAAAAACATCTTTTATATGGTATTTTCGACAAGTTTCCTGCCATGGCTGTGAGAGGTATTCCCTTCCACAACCTCCTCCCCCCCCCCGAGGAGTTTTCACTCCCTCGCAAGTTTCACTGGTCATTTACAATTTTCACTTAATTCCTGTAATCTTGTTGAAATTAATCCCTAATTAATCTGCATAAAATATACCTTTAAAATATTAATTAACCATGCCAGAATCACGTTCTTTACTATGGCGTATTTTCAAAAAAGTTCCTACCGTGGAAGGGGTATCCCCCCTTCCCGCACACCCTCCCCCCGCTCGGTCGGCTTCGCGTCCCTCGCATGTTTCCGTCCAAGCCCCCCTGTAGCCCCCCCTAACTTTTTGCTCTAGAACCGCGCCTGTTTGTTCCCATTAAGTTCACTCACCAACCTTGCGTGTCTATGCATGGCATTGCTGGCAAGTATCACAAAACAGTTTATCAACTCTCAGTAGAACCTTTTATTTGCAGTTTTGTTACTCACAGACACATGGGGGGGGGGGAAGGGGAACTATCACAAAGATAATGACAGTGTTGAAACAGTTCTATATTGCATAGGATTACTAGCCTGCATTCCTTTCCACTTGCTTGCCTTGTTTGTTTTCCATGTATACAATAAACAGGACGAAAATCACATAAAGGACAATAGAATAAAATGTAACCAAACAGTCATTTGAGAACAAGGCAAACTTGTAGACAATTCTGTCCATCCGCTCATGTCACTGACTCTTAAAAAATGTATAGACAGCCCTATGTAGTCTCCTACACATTATACTCACATTCACAGTCTATACTTCATATCGATTATCAGCAAATTCATCACATCGCAGTTTGTAACGAGCTGTGGTTTTGAACGTTATTGATTTGAATAAATATTGTAAGCTACGATTAAAACACAACATAGAGATTGTTATTGGTAGTTCTTTCACCGAGTGTTCCCAAGGAATGTTATCTCTCCGTGTTGTT
>JZLH01S0022277.1:34623-48189 GCA_001188425.1 Eucidaris tribuloides | reverse complement strand
AGTCAAAAAAAAGTAATGAGAACACAAAAGAAAACCATTACTCTTAAAACTGAAATTCTTCAGACTGTATACATGCATCTGTATCTCCATCATCGATACTTTGAAACAATATAAAATTTCAGCATTAATTCATGATTTCATTAAATGACTATGTTTTGATTCAAAGGTTACAGCAACCAACCAGATAAAGATAAAAACTAGAGCAATTCGGCTGCGCGCAGCCGATGGGGTATGCCTCCGCACCCCCGTCCAATTCCAAATTATGAATGTACGGGGCATCGTAACCTTTGACCGTTCGTTCAACTCTGAAATCTCATCTATGCCCCATAATACATACTTCACCCAAATTACATCAATATCCGATAAGCCGTTCTCAAGTTATCGTGTAAAGATATTAAGTATGGGTCCTCGTGACCTTTGACCTTTGACCCTTAAACCCCAAAATATGATCAGTTCATTGGTACCTGATAACACTTACTTCACCCAAGTTACATCAATAGCCGATAAGCCGTTCTCATGTTATCGTGGTAAGACACTAAGTATGGAGCCTTGTGATCTTCGACCTTTGACCATTTAACTCTGAAATCTGATCGTTTCATTGGTCCCTTATAATACATACTTCACCCAAGTAACATCAAAATCGGACCAGCCATTCTTAAAGTTAACATGGTAATGAGCCCAAATCAGACATCTATCAGGCCTCATGACCTTTGACCCTTGACCTTTCAACTCCAAAATTTATTCAGTTCATTGGTGCCATATAATACATACTTCACCCAAGTTACATTCAAATCCAACATGCCTTTCTTAAGTTATCATGGTAACGAGCCAAAATCAGACATGTTTTAGGCCCTGTGACCTTTGACCTTTGACCTTTCAACCCCAAAATCTCTTCAGTTCATTGTTGCATCATAATACATACTTCACCCAAGTTACATCAAAATCCAACTGGCCATTCACAAATTATCGCGGTAACGAGCCCAAGTCAGACATATTTTAGGCCCGGTGACCTTTGACCTTTGACCTTTCCACCCCAAAATCTAATAAGTTCATTGTTGCTTCATAATACATACTTCAACCAAGTTACATCAAAATCTGACCAGCCGTTCACAAGTTATCGCGGTAACGAGCCCAAATCAGACATATTTTAGGCCCTGTGACCTTTGACCTTTGACCTCCAAAATCTAATCAGTTCATTGTTGCCCCATAGTACATACTTGGTCCCAGTTACATCAAAATCCGATCAGCGGTTCTTAATTAATCGCAGTAACGAGAACCGGTAACGGACAGACAACCCGAAAACATAATGCCTCCGGCAACTTCGTTGCGGAGGCATAAAAAAACAGTATCAAAAGGATACTAAATAAAAACAGTCAAGGTGTCCTTTATAGACAGCATTTCTGTGCAGCTTTGGTTAACCCTAGCCAGGCTGTTATACCCCCCACCCTTCCCTCCTTAATAAGATCTTGGAAACCCAAAATTAGCTTATTATGTTATCTAATAAAATTGTTTTATAGTAATTGCTAATTTATTATGCAAATGTGTGCAAAAAGTCAATTTTTATCAATAAATCACAAAATAAAACCAAGAAATGTTCAGTAGAAATGTTCATTTTGGGATCAAACACAATGTAAACAACTCAAATAAATTACTATTGCCATGACCATCACTATGATTGCTTTCCTGCGCACCAACCAATTCACTGATATAAGTGCTAGATTCATGGTTTATGTCTTGAGAGAGCTCATGTTGAACTGTTCCAAATATAGTGAAACCCTGTTAAAGGGCAGAGCCATGATTGGGAGAAACAAAAAATGCCTCTTGAACCAAACTGGTTGAAAGATATATCAATGGATACACCAGCTGGAGTGTATCTCCTGGCTGGAAAAATTTAATTTTGAATTTGTTTTCTTATGCCGAATCAAGCATGAAGATACTAGCACTTTGTTTCTCTCGAGCCCCAATAAAAATATCCCAACACGGAACTCTATACAACAGATTTGTCTGTCATAGGCCATACAGATGGAAGTTATTTTAGAATGAGTCAATTTTTGACTGCCAAATTTTCGCAGTAGAATCCTTGCACGGTTTACTTGATTCTAGAAGAGTCTCACCCTAAGTTGAGGGCTACCACTATTCATGTCATTTACCTTTAACAGTAGTCAACCAAGGGAAATCAAAAGAATTATGGCCTTCATGACACATGACTGCTATAGACAGATTTTTAAACATACAAATTGTTTCCACAGAAGTTTCTTAGTGGCTATAGAAAGGTGGCCACTAAGGCAGGTTGACTGTAATTACTTACAGTAATGATATCCTTCAGGACGATTTGTTTCAGATGCGATGCAGCGCTTCATTGTATCCTGAACGGGTAAAAAAAAAATGAAAGGAAAAACATTTATTTTTACTCATCTATACACGATTTCTATATATGTGACCTGTCACCACGATACCCTGATAAAGTCATAATCTTACATAGCATAAATTTAAAAAGCAAAATACTTTGAATGAAAGAAACAAAAACTCAAACTTTTGCAACATGTGAAGGTCATAAAACTTTTGATTTTGAGGACACTTCACTTTCAAACTTTATATTATATCATAATTACAATATTTAGCACTTTCCTTACATTTTGAACGTGCAACTTTATCAGGGTATCATGGTGACAGGTCACATATGGGCAATTCCAGCGTTACGGACATTACATTCAGACATTTTTTTGCAACTTTGGGGGCTTATTTCTAGAAATCATCATTATCATTCTGAAGTTTTTTGTGGTAATCTCACACAGGTCACCCTGAAGTGTTAACAGTTTAAATTTGAATTAGTTTCTGTTTATCGTTTGGAAGTTATTACACATAATGCTTGCCGTTACGGACATTACATTTTTTGGACAAGACTTTTCACCTACCAACACATTTGTCAAAAATTGTGTGAGCTTAAGCACGAAGTGAAGTCAATTTTCTTCTGAAAAGGGTGCTGAGGACCTGTTTAAGTTGTTGGATGGCAATTGGGTACAACAGATTCAGTATATCCCATACAGGACCATAAATGTTGCGTTACGGACATTACATTTTTGACGTTACAGACATAACACCTCGGACCACTTTTTTAGGTCCTTATATTTATACTTAAAACCATTTGATAACTAATATAAAGCTAATATTAGTCATTTTTGGTCCTTTCTTAACTAAAAACTACTAAAAATTAATTCTGAAGTGCTGTTGAATGTGATATAATGAGATTCAAAGATTTTGTGTTTTTCAAAAATGATAAGAAAATTTTGCAAGAAAATGGGTTTTTTGAAGAAAAGTATGTCTAAATATACTTCAAATGTATTCAAATACCCCTCAAATTAAAGAGGTCAATGAGTTCTATCGCGTGATACTAAATCTATCACTGTAGCACATATATTTTTTGAATTAATACAGATTTCATGAGTTTGAGCCCGGGTAACATTTCTTGCGGAATTGCCCATATGCGTTAAATGAAAGGACCATGACTGGAAGTCTTAATCCGGATTAATAAGGTTTTAATTTCTAATTTAAATCAAGAACACATTCATTGTAATCATGCAAGTGGTTCAACCTATCTAGATGTTTTCAGGGTGCTTTGTGACTCCATTCTTTCTACATATGACTTGTGATATATATTCATTATTATTTTTTTTGGGGGGGGGGAGGGGCTGGAGCCGAAAAACCAATTTAATTCTTACAATTGCACAATATGCTGCATGAAGAAAACTCTGTTTAACTCTTCAAATACTAAGGCAAACAATATGTCAGACTGAAAACTAACAGAAAAATGTGTGGTAGCTATGACTCCCCTTTTTCCTGTTCTTATAGGCAATATCAAACAAATTAACAAAATAACGACACAAAACAATGAAACAAAACAGAAAGAAAACCAAAATATGATTACCAGCTGGGTAGTTCTTTCCATCATAGTGTAACTCTCAGAACCAGAGTTCCAGTAGACAGCCAATGAATCGAGACGCAACAGCTGTTGAAATGAAGTAAAAGACAAGTCAAATGTACAGTGTATCATGTAAATTTATGTGTGCAAATAAGAGTATAATGGCCATGGAACCCCTTGATGATTTGGTCAGTGTAAGCCAACATGTGAAAATTTGGTGAATACGTTGTTATACGTCAAGCAAGTTATGGGTCAATTCTGTATTAGTTACAAGCACATTGAAGCGTACTGGTATACACTGAACTAAAAAACAAAAACATCAATAGTTCAGCAAACGCAGGCATTTTAGAGAAGCTCTGATACATTGGCATACACTAGCTAAATCATCAGGGAGTGATAGGGCTACAAAACGACTCTGACATCTGAACTTCAAATTTCCTATTATTACAGGAAACTGGTGCAGTAATATCAAATGTGTGATAACAAACTTATTAGGATGTAAACATGAGCATATACCATTATTCACTCCCTCCTCTTCCTTCCCCACACAAATAATCATAAATAGAAATATCACTGAAAGGTGATTTATACCTCACCCCATTAGGACTCTATTTATCATCAAAATATGTTGTTAGCAATGCCATTTCTGATGCATTTAAACGTGTCTTACACATCTTCACCCCCAAACCAATGTGTGTGCCTAATTTCATTGAGCATTGCTTGAAAAATACGGAATTAGTTCGATCTGCAATATTGTCCAATAATTTATTGCCATAATGTGCCATAACCATGGCAATGCAGTTTCCGGACACATCCCAAAAAATAGGTCTTGCACATCTTCACCCCCAAACCAATGTGTGTGCCCAATTTAAAGGGAAGTAGTTTGATCTGCAATACTTCCCCCTAATTTACTGCCATAATGTGCCATTACCATGGCAATGCAGTTTCCGGACACATCCAAAACATAGGTCTTGCACATCTTTATCCCAATATCAATGTGCGTGCCAAATTTCATGGGTATTGCTCAAAACTGAGGAAGCAGTTTGATCCACAAGATTTGCAATGGATCGAACACCTCCCCCCCCCCCCCCCAAACCTGTATACCATTCCTATACCCCATTCAAATTCATTTGGGATGGGCCTAACTAGTGCTACACATTTATTGATTTAGATTACAAATAAATATATCACCTTGTAGACCATCTTCACTGATTGGTCCAGGACGCAGGGTATCCAATCCATATTTGTTGTCTGTTGAAGCGAGTGAAAAATACAGTTAAGAAAATCACACACAAAAAATTATGTAATTGATTTAACTCATTATATTGAATCTATCACTTCACTCTGTCAGCAGAGTCTGTGATATGAACACTTGAACATGATTTATTCTATTGGTATTGAGTAAATGTACTAAACAAGGCCTATCACAATTCTTGGTTTGATTTTTCTTTCTAGTACACTGGTAAAATAATTCTTTTGAATTCATTTATTCAAAATTTACTTACTTACTTACTTACTTGTCTATTTTATTTTATTTTTTTCATGTATGTTATTTTAATTTAATATTACTGATTATATTTTCAAACTTAATATCTACTTAGCATCAGGACTTGAGAAAAGAAAATTATCCTTTCAAATTTGCAACAATCCACACCTCTAAAAATAACAAAAATACTATTTGTATTATCCCAATTTATTTACAAATTCAATTTTTTTATCTTATCATTAGTATAACTGGCATTCAAGTACGCTATCTGGATGATCATTGACAAATTAAATTGGCACAAAACTAAGTCTTCCATCTTAAAAGGAAACCAGTACAACATGTTTAATAAATGTACATGTCAGTAATTTTGAAAGGTGTGTGTAAATACAAATTCATAGTTTAAGCATTAGCCAAAGTTCAGACATGACCTGACTCGTTTTATCGAGCAATAGTACTTATCAATGTTTCAATAAATTTTATCAGAAAAAGTTTCTTTTTCTGTCACAGATAAGGAACTTTGGTATTTGTATTTAATGGTCTTTGTACTTTATTCCATTCTGGGGAATCCCAGTAGTCTGAAGATTTGTATGGGACCAATGGGCAGCATGTCTGGGGGACAACAGTCATGAATCTACTATAAAACAAGAGCCCCGGGGGGCACGACGCTCACCTGAGGTCTCGCAAACTCTCTATGGTACCCATAGAAAAAACATCAGTTATACATATAGTTTTGGCCCTTGGAGCCTGATATCTAGGCACCAACGTAGCCAAATGAACCAGGTGAAAAACTTTGCATCCCCTTGCCATATAGCTGATTTTGCCAAGTTAAATTAAATTCTAACATCCGTTTTTATAAAAACAAGGCACGCCCTAGTATCTTAACATTTGACCTACTTATCTAGTTATGTGACCTTGACCCCAAATAACATTGAGGTCCCTGTTACGCATCTACCACCCAAGTTTGGTTACAAATGGGCTTGTGGTTAGAAAGTTACCTAGTTTGGGCCCTTATAGGCCCTGCCTCCTGGGCCCCCGGGGGGCTGGTGTACCATTCCAGGAACCCTTTTTCCCCTCCACCTGAGGATCATTCCCACCAAGTTTGGTTTGAATCCATTGATGTGAATGTGAGTTATTCCTATAGGGCCCTACCCCCAAACTTTTGCCACCTTGGGGGCCAAACGGGGCCACCCTGGGCATTGTCATGAGTAACATTAATTCAGCACATATAGAGGTATCTACACACAAAGTGGCTTAACTAAACTATTTCTGGATCTAGAGAAGAATATGTTTGAAAACTACCTACTTTTGGCCAGGTGTACCAGTTGAGGACCCTTGAATCCCCACCCCCTAAGGATCATTCCTGCCAAGTTTGGGCCAAATCCAATCATGCATTTTGAAGAAGAAGCTGCAAATGTGTAAAAGTTTACGCACGACGAACGACGCACGACGGACAAAAAGCGATCGCAATAGCTCACTTGAGCCTTTTGCTCCGGTGAGCTAAAAAGCATGATTAGTGATTGAATGTGTTTAATTGGTTAGAGCCCTAGCTCTCCATTTTAATTCAATTTGCACAATTAACAACAACCTTCAAAGCAGATTTGTAGAGGCATTAACTATGACTGCATTTTCGGTCAATCAGGCATTAAGTCTGTTGGGTCTACTGTCTATCGGCCTGTAACCAAATTACTCTACCCTAAATAATTACAACTCGTACATGAGCTTTTCTGTCATAACATGAAAAGGAAAATTGCCCATATCTTTTGCTTATCCTTGTTGGAAAAAACATAATGTTGTTGCAGTGTATTCACAGTGATCACAATGCCACTCTGTGAAAATGAACCACATCCACACAGTGGTCATTACCTGCCAGATGAAACACACGGCTGTCACAGTGTGACCTCTATGATCACACAGTAATCGTAGTGTCACTCTGTGAAAATGAACCACATCCACACAGAGGTCATTACCTGCCAGATGAAACACAAGGCTATCACAGTGTGACCTCTATGATCACACAGTAATCGAAGTGTCACTCTGTGAAAATGAACCAATTCCACACAGTGGTCATTACTTGACAGAAAAAAACAAAAGGCTGTCACAGTGTGACCTCTGTGACCACACCCACACAGTGACCACAGTGACACTCTGTGAAAATGAAGCAATTCCACACAGTGGTCATTACCTGCCAGAAAAAATACAAGGTTGTCACAGTGTGACCTCTATGACCACACAGTGATCACAGTGTCACTCTGTGAAAATGAACCAAATCCACATAGTATCATGCTGTGTTCACACTGACCTCGCTATGTTGTATACACACTGTTGACGACATTGCATTTTTTTCTGGCAGGGATGTTTCACTAAGTGAGGGACAGGACTTACTTGGAGTGAGATGTTTTGCAGTGTGGCCCCGACGGCAAACGGAGCCTTGGGATTGGTGGTCCTGTCCTCGTACCTGACGTGGATGTCGCAGATTTTCACCTGCAGGTTCTTGATAACTTGTGTTGCAAGTTTCTCGGCAAAGGAGTCTGCCTTGGGGTCTTTGACTGCAAATGAAGTTGTAATGAACACACAAGAGAATGTGTGCGCAATTCTAGTAATTTCTTAATAGAGCTTGGAAGTCCATATGAGCAGAAATGTTATCAAGCCCAACCCTGGTCTCCATGAACAATCATGAACTCTAAAATGTGTCGCTGGCAAAATTTTGCAATTTCATTACAAACTTGATCAAATTCTTGATGTATCACCAACTCCATGACACCCTGCTTGGGAAAATTTTTTATTCAACAGATAATGATCATTACCTGGCATATCGATGCAAGTGTTCAACATACTTTAGGATGAAACTTGAACCCCAAGCACATGTGGACAACAGTTATTACAATAAATCAGTGTTGTAAGAATAATTAACATGGCACTAATTAAATTTCTTATAACACTTTTACGTAGTAGATGAACATGCCTCACTAAATCACTTTTCCTACAAATTTGAGATTTTATCACAGATTTCTTTATGAAATGGGGAGAAAAGGTTCATTTTCTAATCATTTGTGGTTTTTGACTGACCCAAAATAACTAACATTTCATAATTTAAACTAGAGAAGTTCGACTGCGCGCAGTCGATGGGTATGCCTCCGCCCAGTGCGCCCACTATGTAGCAGCTAACAACCTAATTTTATCAACAGTTAGCACTCCTATAGGTGTGGCACAAAGTTCATTGACCTTTTACACTTGACCTTGACCTTTAACCCCTGTGACTCTACCAAAATATTTGTCGTTTGGTTTTTAACTAAGCACCAAATTACAAAACAGTAGACCTCCTTACTGAACTTACAGGGCAGAAAATGGAATTTTGGGAGCAAACTTCATTGACCTTGTGGCCCTTGACCTTGCCTGTTGACCCTGTGACTCTCCAAAACAACTATTTGTTTTTGGTTTTTGAACCTAACCACTACATTAATCAACAGTGAGCATTCTAACTGAAGTTATAAGGCCGAAATGAGGATTTTGGGACAAGGTCATTGACCTTTAACGCCTTGCACTGACCGTTGACCGCCTGTGACTCTAGCCAAAATATTGTCTTTTGATTTTGAACCTAACCACGCAAAATTATATCACAGTGAGCAACCTCCTAAACTGGTATTAACTAGCAGGAAATGGCATTTTTGGAGCAAAAGTTCATTGACCTTTGACCTTTGACCCGTTGAACGGAATTTCTCCCAAAATAATCAATTCATCTTGCCTAGTGGTCTAAAACCCGCTTGTCGGCAGTGTATCATTAAACATCTCGAGCGGTACTTCAGTAATCTTGTTCACAAGAAAGTGTGGACGCACGGACGTACGGACCCACGGACGTACAGACCCACGGACGTACGGACCCACGGACGTACGGACGGACAACCCGAAAACATAATGCCTCCAGCTCCCTTACGGGGCGGAGGCATAAAAAAAACATAGTTCATTCATATTTCAGAAATCTTCACAACATTTTAATAAAAATCACATTGTTGGAAAAGGGTAAACTTTTATAGATCTACAACTTTTATCATTTTCCACAATGATGCATGTATAAAAAGTTATGGCAGTTTAAAATTTGACACCAGAATCCAAAAGCTGCTCAATATCACACTGTTAAAACATGCCAGGCACGTTAAGATTTAGGGCAACCTAAAAACTGCCAATTTAACTCTTAACATGCCAAAGTTGCAAACGTGCACCACACAACGCATACAAAGTCCATAGAGCTGTCTTTTTCATGGCATGTTAAGAATTAAGAATCATAAGTGAGTGACCTTACCTTTGTCCTTTTCCTTTTCTCTCTTCTTGGCATCTTCAACCCGCTGCAGGTTTCGCTGCTTGGCTTCAAACTTCTGCTTCGCATCCTTCTCGGCATTATACTTGATATCTTTTTAGGAAATATGATAAGAAGAAATTAAACCAGTTATGTAATAAAAGTAGGAATATAGCACAATGACTTGCCATTTAAAATCTGAAAGTCTAAATTTTTAATATGGTCACTGCAGAGTAAACTGTTCTAAAGCAATTAAAAACTACAGCCTGTTTTCATGGCTCTCTTTGGATATCTAGACTTTTCAAGTAATTTACTTCTTTTGCATAATAATATTTTTGAAATCAACAGAACACACCTTCTACTAGTATGTTCGTAACTATCTACAAAATATAAGCCATACATTCTATTTATCCTGAAAGATGAAAAATACTGTGATTCAAGGCAATTACAGGCAAAATTGTAGCACCCCCCCCCCCCATACTCCTCAACCATCACTCATTTCCAGTACTTATAAATGTATTGCTGCTGTTTTATAGGTTTGGTTATATTATAATAATGTCAACAAATCTCAAGGCAAATAATAAAAAAAAAACACAGCTTTGCTGACTGGAACAACGATGTATTCAATTCTTATATTTCCAACTTATGCCACTTTCTCTAGTTTAGCAATTTATTGCCACCACCGGTGACTACTGGGTTTTCATGTACTGTACAATAGATTGACTGACTGAAGAATGAATGAATGACTGTTCAATGAATAATATGACTGAATGAAAGAATGACCAACTGAATGACGGAAGGAAAAAAAACAAAGTATGAAACATACCAGAGTTTGGCACAACCACAACATAGAGGCCCTCTAGGGTGGCTTCCACAGGTGCTGAGTAGAGATTCTTCCAGGGGATCTTCAGAGTTAATTTCCCTAGGTTTCCTGTCTTGATTTTCACCGGAAGATCAAGTTCATCCTTAATACATCAAAAAGAAAAAGGAGGAGAAAGGAACAAAACAATGATACAATGACTTATAATAACAATTACAAGATAGTATTGACAAAAGCTTCCCTATCTACAAATGAGAACAATTCAATTCAATGAGGCCTATGTAGTGTATATGTACATGTACGTCTATCTGTTTTGTTATGCTATGGTTTGGTTTTCAACACAACCATCCCCAATGATACCAACTTCTTCTTTCCCAATATCAAGAACCTACAACACCATTATCATCACTATCATTGTCAGCATCACCATTACCATCATCATCACCATCAA
This sequence comes from Eucidaris tribuloides, assembly GCA_001188425.1. Lineage (NCBI taxonomy): Eukaryota > Metazoa > Echinodermata > Echinoidea > Cidaroida > Cidaridae > Eucidaris > Eucidaris tribuloides. The sequence goes on along the minus strand of JZLH01S0022277.1, from coordinate 37,222 downwards.
CACTCCATCATCATCACCATTGCAAATCACTTTTCAGCAATTACTATTGCTATCACCAGCACCAGCACCAGCATTATAACCATCAGCATGATGCATGATCATGACCATCATCATCATCATCCTCATCTCCATCACCATCATCAGCTCTATCACCATCACCATCACTTTCATCATTCATCATCATCACAATCACCGTAATCATCACTATCATGATCACCATCACCATCATGATCACCATCATCATCATTCATCCTCCTCCTCCTCATCATATTCATCATCATCACCATCATCATCATCATCATCATCATCCTCACTATCATGATCACCATTGACCATCACCATCACTATCATCCTTACCATCATCATTTTCTACTCTGCTTCAACAGTGCGGTAATACATTAAAAAAGCTTAATTGGCACTGGCAGTTAGTTACCAAATGACATCTAACAAGCTTACTACAAACTGAGGTCTTCCAAAGTCTTGATTTAAATAATGCCTCCGGCTCCCTTACGGGACGGAGGCATAACAACAACCTTCAGATGGTGCATATCGGCATTGTGTACTGTATGTCTGATGATGCTATATGTATCTGTGTTGCTGTTGCAAAACTGATTTGAGCAGCAACATACTACCAGTACCTTGGAAACTATGGGATATTGATGAAAAGATCTAAAACTTTAATTGTTCATACAGCATGATCATTTTAAGAAAGAATCCATAATGACCATAATAGCAGTCATGCTGACCATGACTAGTGATAAATGACAGTGAGTTGACTTTTAGCAGTAATTTCTCCATGAATGTCTTGAAAACCTTGGGACAAGTGGCAAATGATCTGAAGTTGGTTTTATTTTTAGGCCATAATTGTCTCTGAGAAAGAGTCCTTGCTGATGATAATAGTAGCAATTCAGGAGATTGGATGGTGAATTGGTAATGGTGATTTTGATATTTTATGGTTTACTGCTACACGCCATCTCATTAAATACAACTATCCTGCCATATTATTTGGTTTATGAATGGTGATTGGTAATAATTAGGGCATGTTTTATCTACAGTATGTAAAACTGATTAATCAAGGTCTCTTCATATGGTTATAGGGTAAATGATTTTAATACCTACCCTGCCAAACGGTTACACTGACTGCATTGTAATTTAGGATTGTCAATTATTTGATACATCTTTTTGTGTAAAACTACACATTTGGTACTCTGTCTTTTGTTTGAAACTGTCACATCATCATGTGAAATATGACTATAAATAATAAATAAATAAATAAATAAATAAATAAATAAACAAATAAATAAATACATAAATAAATAAATACATTGATAAATTGGATTAATGAATAAATAACATTAACTTAAAGACATAAATCAGTTAATCAATCAAAGTAAAATAGCACAGGGAAGGTACATTGTATGATTTTCCATATATCACTATGTAAAACCTGCTTGCATGGCTAACGAAATTAATCTGAAATTATGATTATCTATTTATAGGTGAGTGATAATCAACATACGCTGCTTTACTACCAGTATATTACCTGTGTATCACATATTTATCACACTTCCACACCACAAAATATTGATTTGTGCAACCATCTGCCGACTGATGTAAATTATGCTACTTGTACATTATGTTTGTTTGTACAGTGTATGCACATTGGAAACCAGAATGTACAGTGTACACATACTGGAATCCAGAATTTGCATTCAGTATTCACAGGGGATGAGGGTGATTTACCCCCATAATTGGAAAAAATAGCCCCCCCCCCCAAAAAAAAAAATCACATAAGAGCCCTCAATTTTCGGCAGGGTTCAATGTTAGCATCACAAAGCCAGACTTGCTAGCAGCTGCCCCCTCTACCCCCCCCCCCTCCTCCCCCCAAAACAGAAAGAAATCAAATTTCATACTACCAACCATTTGTACTTATGTATGCTTGAAGACTACGAGAAACAAATTGGACAGCGTAACACATGCAGGCAGTGCATGAACATCACTAAGCTAATTTGCGTTTTTTAGAACATGTGTTCAAACAGTTGCTCCAACCCTAATTTATTTTCTGGAATATCTACAGTATGTGTGATAGGCAGCTATCTGATGTGGAAATTCACTGAGGGCACATGTGAAGGAATCACAGTGGATTTTCCACCTGGGTCGCGTCGTGTTCAAAATTACTCGTGTTTAAAAATTTGGTGCAATTTTTTTTCAAGCATTTTTTGTCTTCAATCCGATAAACATGCTGGGGAAAATGATAAAACTGACAAACTGTGATATAAAATTTTAGTTTCATATCAAGGCAGCAAGCGGCATGAAAAACTAAACAAGCAAATTAGTAAAAGCCTTTCAGTGTGTGTACACATGTATATTCTTCCCTGACTCTGACTGAACATGAATAAACATGTCATTATAAACCTATCAATTGTAAGACGCACCCCTCGACCCCCCGGAATGGTGCGTCACTTGTCAAACGTGAGTCGGATTTTCATATACCATGACGCACCTGTGTGTCTTGACTATGACGGACCATTTTCTTACAATGACTGTGTCTAGGCCTATTTAAACGTATACAAACTGACGCACCCCATTCACCATGCTG
>JZLH01S0022260.1:17916-38601 GCA_001188425.1 Eucidaris tribuloides | reverse complement strand
CCCCCAATGTTTCTTCATGATTCACACCCATTCAAACCATTAAAATGTAATATGATTCGAGATAGAGCAATTTATATAATTTGTGATTTGTCCAATAATTCATGGAAATGCCCAGGACCATAAAAGACTGGAATCGTCTGCCTTCGTCAGTAATCTCCAGCGCCATAAAGTCATCCGCAGCATTCAAGACACAGCTATTAAATTATCTCACATTCTCACTCCAAACTCAATAAACCCAAATTAACAACTTGCCGACCACTCAACACCACACCTCCAGTCAAAATTCCCAAGCGGAATATTCAGGAGGAACCACATCCATCCTAGATCCAAGTCTAGTTCCAAGAACCCAGTAACATTACGGTCAAGTGCCCTAAATCTGCGCAGGTCCTAAATCTGCAAAACCACAAATTCACACTCAAATAATCAAAGGTATACTAGATCTAGTAAATGAAATAATCATTCACAATTTGTCGCTGTTTTCGAAAAATTTGCGTGCAGTTTCCCGAAATTCGAAATTTGTTGATGCGCTCCCACAAATCACTGCTCCACGCAAATTACATAGCCAATGCACATGTGTGCAGATTTAGGAACCTGTTCGTTGTACGCTACCGAGTCGAGTGACAAATTGACAAAATCGTCTTCAAAAACATAATAAAAGTGAGGTTTCAGTGGTTTTTTTCATACAATTTTCAGGCAGGGTTATTCCTCAGATAAGCAGCAATATATGAAAAACATCATTTGGAAACTTGTTCAGGTTGTTGAATTGCGTGCAATTTTTCTGTGTAGGGTGCGCAGACTTAGGTCAGGACCAGACCACAGTAGTTATTGGCTAACATTTACCACAGTTAAAAAAATCTGAGCCACATGATTCCCCATGCTAACAGTGTCTTTGATGAGGTCTAAAATTAAAAATGAACCCCTGAAAAAGTTGTATTTCAAAATGATTATTTAGTGCTTTAAAAAAGTGAAAATCGCAAGTTGACCAGATTCACTTGCCTATTTCTTCCCATAGACTTACTGTGTGTACACCTAGGACTAGGTTAATAAAACTCGCCCCGAGTTTTATTGTTTATTCATGAATAACTTGCCATTGGCAGTGTAACTTTCCAAACTTTTGTATTCTAGGGTGTTTATTTGTCCATTTGAACACTATGTAGCTCAGATATCAAAGTTCGACAATTTTTTAAATTGAAGCTCCACAATGTTTAATAGCTAGATCTATCACTAGTTTAATATTACTAACGTTAGAGTCTCTACTAGATTTTTTTTGTTTATTCAGCCATAACAACATTTCCTCATATTCCTCCTGTAGTGTAGTGGCACTGGCAGTATACATGTATTTCACTTGTGGGCAAACCTGTATGTACAATTGTACATGTACCACTTGTGAAACTGAGACTGAGTAACATTAATTAATACAGATTTACGTAACCGTGTCCCACATGCATGCATGTATTGTTAATTTCCAGGCCTGATTGGCCCCGACGTCGACGTGCCACGCACAACAGCAGCCACAGCTGAAGACCAAACGTTCCTGTAGATCTAAATTGAGAGGCTGCATGAATAAGCAAATTCCTAATGTAATTTAAGTTACCCCCGAGACAATGCGTACTTGTGCTGTTCCACTGTCGATTTTCATATAACATGCATGTACATTAATAATACAACTCACCTAAATCCATGTAATTTCATTATTTCATGAATGTCTTTCTTTCTTTCCCCAGACGTCCTGATTGCAAGCTGTCAGCTCCTACGCGCTCGTCGACGTCCAGTACAGTGCACACTTGGATTGCAGTTCCGCGGGCCGCGCCGGGGTCAGGTCGCGATCGCGGCGGCGGACGGAGATATGCCAGCGCATTAGTCAGGCAACATTATTGTCTGAAGAATACTCACCGTTTTCGGCGGAATCGACCCCAGGTTTCAGAATATGACTCATTTTGCGGTATTTCTATGCAACTGGATGGACAATTGCCGTGATGATTTATATTTTCAATAAATTTCCACTTTCTGAGTAATATTTTTCCCCAATATTCTAAAGTATTCAATATATCAGGTAATTAGCAAATATGCTTAACGGCACTTGGCGAGTGGTGCTGTAAAAATATATTCACGTGTTGTATAATATAAACATGTTACTTCTGTGAATCGATATATAATTAAGCAAAAAAAGAAATGTATCTCAGATCATTTAAATTATATTATCTCATGAGTTATGATGTCGATATAATTTTTTAAAAAATAAAGGCTATCTAAATCTCCCCCAAAACAGAGAAATTGTCTAATAGTTGTAAAAGGACGATTACATGTATCGGAGATTAATTTAGGCTAACCTGAGACAGTAGTACAATCAACAAAACAGACCCCATAGTTTTCCTACTGTGTGGCTAATTTTCTTGATTTTTTTTAAAACCCCCAGTTTTTCACATAAAGCTAGAGTTGGAAAAGTGATTACTTAAAAAGTAACTTCCCATGTTAATACTCCTAAATCAGCTGACCTGCATATTTTCTTGGCGGTTTTTTTTTTTTTTTTGGGGGAGGGCGGGCCCTGGGGGTCGGACTTGATTAACGGCCCTTGTACATGTTAAATATGAACTGAGATAAAGTTCTATACATGAATTTTTACGTAATGGTAACACTTCCTACTGCTATGATGGAGATAACTACGTATTAGACTGTAAACGTGATCGATACTGTTACAAATCAAAGCTGAAACTAGCCATTGTTATGCTGTGGTCACCACACTACTGTGGAGGCTGAATCATTGGAGTAGATTACTAACAAAGGCCGCCAGGGGGCGGATACCACAAATTGACGGCTATTCAAGATATTGTAGATCAAAAAAAATTTAAATATCCTATACTATATGTACTAAATAAAGCAATTTGTAGATAATGAAGAACGAATTTTGTTTCACCTAGATTAGTATGAAAGATATACTGTCCTGTTAAGTGTTAAGATTGTCAATGAATTGCCAGAATGTGGTAGTTCTTGATAGTTATATACATATTTTTTATACTGATCCATACATAGAGATGCGAATTTTATATTGCTCTAAATGTGTTAATTAGAAATCTATATAAGAATAATACCAGGTAGATAGCCATGGAGCGAAGGTGATTGCCTGTGGTTTAGCATATGTATTACTCGCGTGCAAAAGATTAAATACTTTCAATGCCGGATTTTGAATATTAAATATATCAAGTCAGCATATTATTTGTGTAGACATCAACAATCATAAAAAAGCCAGCAGGGCAAGGGTCATAGCTCGGTGGTGCCTTTTATGGCGTGTGCCTTTGTTTGTTTGAGTGTTTGTCTGTTGAATAGATCTCTTAATTTGGCATTGATCGTAACGACCAAAGCATTGATTGACTGACTCTCGAGTTGCACTTGACGAAAATCTCACTTCAAATCTAATATCTAACTTTTATATATGTTTCTACTGTAATCTTTATGCCATCAACCATCGTTTAAGTGTCGTAATCACAGACCTTTTGTTAGTGTTAACGGCTTATACAGCTTCCAAACGGGTTAACTAATTTAGTGTTTCAGAGTGGATGTGGTGTCTGTTCTTTGGCCATCGGTTCGCTTGCCTATGGCAACAATTAGTTATCCACCATTCTCTCGGTACGGCGCAGCTGAAGTGACCTTGCCAACGCATAGCTTGCGTTTAGCCGTGTTGTGAATTTATGTGGAGACCATGCGTTAGAGTAGACTAGCAGCGAAGCCGGTGGCAGCTTACTTTGATGTCCTATTCGACATCTTTCGATTGCCGACGAGCAATCGCAAGAGATAGAAGAAATATGTCACAAACCTGAGCTCAGTATCTTGTGGCATAGAGATGGACCTCCCTCCGACGCTATGCGCAACAACAGGTAATGTACGAGTGGTCCCATAACCACTTAGCTGTGATCACACTCGTGTATAATTGTTTTTCTTCGTGAGACCATCTTGTACTCAATGGACAATAATCTCCAAGATTCGCCAATCACGGTGTGTACTGCCATACGCCTCAATGTCTTATGCCACTCATCCAGAACATATCGTGTTGTCGGGATATGTACATATATAGTTTCTGATAATTTTTTTATCTATCAACATGAAATTTAATTAGTTATTTTTTAAAGAGGGAGGTGTCCTGTTTTTATTTCATTTTATGTGCATGTTAAGTGCTTCCTTGTAACATTGTGCTTTCGCATAGCTCTCTTATTGCTGTATGAAATGAAAGTTCTTAATCGTTTAGAGGAATAAGCGATGGAACTTTAGACTAGGCTGCGCAAAGTGTCAAACAAGTAATGTTCTGATCCCCACCACATTATTCCTTTCTCTAACTGCTCATTTCATCTTGTTTTAAATTATTTCTCCTGTCTGTAGCCAATTAATTGCAATACAATATTATATTTACCTCATTACTCTGTTATTTGCTCTCTCTGCAAACTAATAATAAATAGAGTGTTGAATATAAAAACCCGTGAAATGTACTTGAGATGCAGGCTACCTCGTATGTGTTTTATGATGAATGTACCTACTGCATTACAAGCTAAAGTAGAGACTAGGGAAGCTAAAGTTTTCTCTTAGGCTAATGACATTGTCTTGAGAACGCTACATTAAATATTTCTGAAACCCATTTATGCCTAAAACTCTTGAATGATGACACCGCAATACTCACGCTAAAAGATAGACCAAGTGTGTACCCTCGAGACCAGCGATGCCTCTTTCCTTGGTCTGCAACATCCGATTACCATTGCAGTCCTTCACGAAATCAAAGTCCAGTTAGACCCCGTACTACTCTAGTCCTATAGGCGTTCTAGTTGCTATTGGGATACGTTTTTTCAAAGGCTTTCGTCAAGGAGAAACCTTGTAATTAGGTGCTCTCGGATTTTTTTTAGAGCTCACTACCAGAGAGACCCACATGCCTAACTGCGAGCCAAAGCCCATGTCAAAGAACACAAAAGAAAAACTTTATTAAGTGGATTTAATATAGATTATGTATTCTATGTGTGTTCATTGCTGAGGGCTCTGTTCTTTGTACCAAATCTTGCCCGCATTCTTGTGGCATCAATACTTTAGTTTTGTTTAATCTAGGCCTTTATCCTCTTTCCTTGTCTTACATATTGTGCAGTAGTCATTTATTTCCTATTCGCGCGCCGTTTCTTGCATTGAGACCCACATATATCCGTTCTGTTTTATTAACCACCATGATCTCTCGTTTCGCTCTCACCCAGTCAATATACATGTCGACTCCCGGAATGTATCACTGACCGCGTACCTTCCATCTTGACGCCCATATATCTCTGCTCGCTCCTTCTCTCAGCATCACAACCTCAGACGCTCATCGCGCCAACACCCATATGTAATATCTATTCCCTAGACAACCCAATTTCTATCAGAGGATTCGAGATAAAAATATTTGAAGTATTTGTTATATAGTTTCCTGAGCAAAAAAAAAAAAAACAAAAGTAAAAACCTTAAAGATATAGAGAGAGAAAAAAAAATCTTATTAAATTTAACCAGGGAATGTGAAAATACGCGCGCAAAGAAAACCTTAGAGAAAAAAAAAAAGTTTTGCCATGTATTCCTATTTGTAGTCAACACATGTGCTCTTTTTGAGTAATATGTTGGCAAAGCAAGGCTCTTCCCGTATCTCTGAAGTACGCAAGATGATATATATAATGTATTAGTTTATTATATTTCATTTTATTTTCCAAACTTTAGGTGATTCTAGTTTGTTGAGCTGTGGACTAGCTTAATCTTGATATTATTTATTCATATCAGCATTTAGGACTCAATCATATTTGTATATCATAGTATCACAAGAAATAAGAAACAAATTGCTGTGTAATTCATCAACAGAGAACAACATCTGAGGGAGAGGAATTTGCATCTTTATATTAGAGCCGCTAACATGAAAATCAGTCAATATGAGCCTCATATATTAAACAATCTGTAGTAACATCTAATGTATTGGATCATAAATATTACCCCATGTGTGACATTAATCATTGAACAGGTTGTAATTGCATAGAAACAATTAATGATAAGAAATGTCTCCTGCACTTATACTAGTGTCATTGTGTGAAATAGTTAAATTCCATAAAATGTTTGTGTTTCCATTGTTTCATGTTACAAGCATCAAGGGTGTTTTAATTATGATAGTACACTGCTATCATGTTTAATACGGTAGCCATATGGAGGATTCCGTACAAACAATGCATGCGTATGCGTCCCATGTATATTTCCGCGCACCCATCATATTAACTTTAATTTTAATTTATTTTATTGATTAATTGTCTAAATGTTTCTATTGTAGTAATTACCCAATGAAAGAATAAGAGATATAATGGGAAAAAATCTGGTTATAGATTTACACAAGTGACTAGTGAGTGAGCAAAAGATTATTATGCGCGAAAGAAAATAGTTGTAATACTCCTGACAAATAGATACATATGAATGTGGAATAAACAATGCAGTTTAATTCTTTCTTGTTTTTCACAACTATGATGAAAGATTCGTCTAAGTAGGCCACCCAGTTAATCAAATGAAGAACGAGAAAGAAAGAGAAAAGAAAACTTATAAAGAAGAAGTAAGATAGAATAGAAGAGAGATATTTAGAATTGCGTAAGGATAAGAAAGAGTAGAACCCTTGACGATAACCACAAAAAGGAATAAGGGAATGACCGATTATGAAAGCTACATTTTGCACAACGGAATAGAATATATGATTTTAAGAATTAAAGCGAGTGTGTAAAAGTTTCGATCATTTATATGAACCATAAGACAGACACAATTAAACATAGTGTACACAATGGATTTGGTAACACTCTAACGTGTACTGCAAATGATAATACGGTCCGTAGTATTTTCTCCATAATCGTCATCTTTGTCTGGCACAATAGTATTTACATTTTTAAAAGTTTCCAAACGTCAACAAACTGGCAGACAATGAACTCGAAAAAGTAGATCCACCAAATTAATGTATTCAATATATATGCGCTGCGTGTATGATATTTACTGACATTTTATGAAGTCCTATACAATCATCATTATCGATTGTGTGTAATCGTGGAGGATTTTTACTTTTTCTATTTTGATAAGTATTATTGACCTCACCAAATAAATTAATCTACCTTCTAAGAGCACACCTATAATAATATATAGTTAATTCATTTTTTGTAACTCTGAACTCGTTTTTGCTATAGGAGCTACTTTCCAATGCTCTTTCTTATATATGTAAAACACATTTCCTGATTTTTATTGTTGTTATTTCCACGACTCTCATCGCTGCCTTCCCTGCCGTTCCCACTATTTACCACTCGCTCCAGAGTCGTGCTGTGAGTTACGCCGTAAGACAATTCTTTTCCTTCTTCATGGAATCGGTGTCCTCTGTGAGGAGGAGGTGTGGGGATCGAGGCGGGACCCGCGAGATTTTCGTACTGATATTTTACAATTATTGGCATCCGAAAGGTCAGGTTCCATAAAGGTGTTAAGGGTTATATGCAGTTTACCTTCATCCAGAAAGAGCAGGACAGACCTCGCCTTCTTTCAAATTCAGAATCCTGTTATTGCTGGATATAATTTTGGGCATAAAGCTTTCCCAAAATAGAAAAACTAAAACCTATAAACTTTGGGCTTTTAAGATGAATGAAGGAAGAAAGATAGAAAGAAGGAAGGCAAAAATGACATTTAATGAAAAAGCGAAAAAGAGGAAAAAATAGAGTTTAGAGATAGAAAAAATAACAAGAAGAGAAAAAAAAAAGGAAAGATGAAGTAAGAAACGAGAAGAAAAGGAAGATTTATGGGAAAAGAGGCCCAGAAAGAAAGTAAAAAAAAGAATAAAAGAGTAAAGAATCCAATAAGTTATTAACCCAAATTGTAAGAAGAAGAGAAAGGGTAGTAGAATGAAATAAAAAAAACCATGCCATTGAAAGAAATGACCACCATAGGGAAAAGAGTAAAAGCAGTGTAAAATATGTCTAGAATGAGCATGAGTGACCAAATCAGGGAAGGGCAAGATATTAGGATGACTCTCACTTCTCTTAGAAACATAAACTATGCCAGAAATCCAAGTGAACTCAACTGACCTGGAGAAAAACCCATAATGAATGAAAGAAATAAGTTATTAACACATTTAACTCTCTTCTCCCTTTTACCCTCCTCACCACCAATTTCCCCCATCATTGAATACCCCTGCTATATTTTTCCTCAGCCTAGCGTCAGGAAATTGGTGCCCCTATGAGTGCACTAAAGTATTATTTAATTTTCTACTCCTTCTATGATCATTATCAATTGCTTATTTCCTACCCTAGAGGTCTAGTGTTTTTGGCGCATATTTTTGTTGAGATATTTCATTTATATATAATTCTTTGTAATGATTGCATCAACCGTTGCTCTTGTTCATTTGACTCCTATCACATATATTCACCTTTTGTAGGCATTTTAATTTGCTTTCATTCCTTACATTTGTGTTTGAACAAAGTCATAATTTCTATCCTTTTTTTTGAAATACTTGCCGGTCCACACTGGACTTTTTTTGAGCATTGATATTTACTTTTCATATTCATATTTTTATTTATTCATTTTTTTCTCATTCGATTTTAGATTTATTATGCACGCTGCTAATATCCCCGCAATGGCTGGTTATTGTGAGCTCGATTGTGTGCGTCGAAACTATTTATTGGTGCAAGTATTGGCATTGTTTACATCATAAGTGACTAACAAACAGTGTTATAGCTACTCATGAGAAAATTACTTATTATTTTTAATGTTCTTCATTAAAGAACTGGTACATTTTACCACAGTTAAAAAAAATCTGAGCCGCGATGATCCCATGCTTTAATCCGCTAGTGTGATTTAGATGGAGGTTTCTAAAAGATAGAAGCCCCTCTTGATAACCGTACTTTTGTATGTTCAGACAGTTGGATTATTTAGATTCTTTTATTAAAAATATCGTTGCAAAGTCGTCAAGTTGACCCACCGGGGCTATCATCTTTGTCTCATCTTTCATTGCTACATTGTGAGTTCTTATTCGTGTGTGTTCTGTCGTTACCAACTAGGGTTTTAAAAATAAGAAATACTCCGCCCGCTCGCTCCCGCGATGATTCTCTTGCGCAATATTATCTCTATTGTTTAGATAATATCATTTGTTCCGTTGTTGGCAGCTGTGTAACCTTTCCAAGTATCTGTAAATTTGTATGGAGTAGCTTTGTTTATTATGTGCATACCCCATATGTGAACCGCTGGAAACTTATTATATGGAGTATGACTCTCAGATATGTTCATCGTGTGTGAACCCAAGTGTGAAATATTTTCTCAGTGATAAATGAAGCCTGTCAGACACATATTCAGCCACCATTATTACAGCTGATTCTCTCATAGATTTATATAAGATTGTAATAATTCTTTATTTTAAGCATACTATAGAATGTCCACGATGGGCGTTTATATAAGTATTTGGCAGTTATATGACCCAAGCTGAGCTCAACAAAACGAGTTGCACGTTATCGCATCGGTAAAATGCATATGAAATTCTTAGTGTTAATGTGTGTGTCTGTGGCTTGTCTCTCGTCTCGAAAGTGTGCGTCTTGCGTCTCGGACCTCTTTTATCTTGGTCTTGATCTTTGTGTCTCGGTCGTGTCCTGGTCTTTGTCTTTGGTCTTGTCTCCGGCATGGCCTGGTCTTGATCTACAAACACTTACTCTATGCAGCCCGAAATTATTAGGGAGTTCTCTTGCCAATCTATAGGCCTCAACTGTCGATCAATTATAAGTCAATTGTGTGTGAGACTGTGTGCGTTTGGGGGTGGGGGAGTTGTACCTTTATGTGTGTGTAGGTTTGTTGTCATTCTGTAATAATAATAATAATAATAATAATAATAATAATAATAATAATAATAATAATAATAATAATAATAATAATTATAATGATAATAATAATAATAATAATAATAATAATAATAATAATAATAATAATAATAATAATAATAATAATAATAATAATAACAATAATAATAAAAATGATACTACTACTACTAATAATGTCTAATCATTGCTTTTGTCACTCCTAACCAGCATGTAGCATCGATCTTGCCATTTGCCGTGTATGATATAGGCCTACATGTATTGTTTTGCGCACACTTTGTGACTTGTAAAAAGATTCCAAGCATGATTTCAAAATTATTAACCCTGTTCAGGCATCAGCAACATGTTCGAAAGTTTTATTTCTTACATAAAAACATTCTTTTAAAAAAAGGGGGGTTACATGCACACACATTGAAATCTTGTAATAAACATAACTTGCATCGAAGCATGCCCTCTATCATCGAATGTAATATTTAACAAGGGTAGATAGCAGCCAGGTCTGGGTGAGGTCACTGAATAGGGAGGGTTTCAGAGGGAGATCTGTATCCGTGGTCCACCCAGGTGATGCTTATAAGCTATATCAACCACTAAATCCATGTACGTAGTAGTTTTTTAAATGCCTTCTTTCAAGCTTATTGGTAGAATACATTTTTCGTGACACATGCAGTATAATTATTAGGAGATGCATGTGGAGAACTGTCCGATAGAGTATATCAAGTTGACTATTCATATTCATGGAATAATGATTTGTGTACCTGTGAATGAAATGCTATTTACAAAAAGGGAGGTACTTGACTTCTAAGGATGAAGTTGCTTCTGGTTACCTCTATGATCAAGATTCTAAACACAGATTTTGGGTGCATGCATGAGCCATTGGAATTTTGTCATATTTTGTACCTACGGGAGGTCAACTTGCACCGGCCCATGGACATGGAGTCTTTGTATATTATTTCAATATTTCTGGATCAGTGAACCGAGTTAAAATGTCACATATGCAAGCACACACACACACACACACCCGGGGGGCACTTAGTATAATTGTGTGATATCTATGTGCCGCGGTTGAGACCCCCATTTTCAGCCCAAATTTCCGTTCCAGAGCATCTCGATTTCAGAAGGCACAGAATTTTTTTTTTTTTTTTCAGTTCCAGAGAGCCCCAAATTTGCCGTTTCGCTTCTGATTTTTTGCTCGGCTGCCCAAAAGCATTGCCCTTTCAGCCGGAACTTCGCCGCTTTGTAGTTCCGGACCATAGTATTTTGAGGTTTTCTGAAGCCTTAGCTCCAGTTCCGGAGACCCCCATTTTTCGCTCAAGGCTGTTCCAGAGCCCCCGATTTTTACTTCGGTGCGGCACATAGGCATCACATTGTAAGTCGAGTGCCCCCCCCCCACACACACACACATACACACACACACACACACACACACACACACACACCACACACATTCACACAAACAAACAAAACTGACAAGAAGAGTACTACTTTGTTCACATCTGTTTATTAGATTGATCACAATATCTACTTTCACAGTAGAGAGATGCTACACAATGTAAATAATTATGTAGTCACACAGAGATTTCAAAGATAGTGTCACACATTATAAAAAAAGAAAAAAAAGCATAACATTAAATTTGTCTTGTATAAAAAGGACTCTCTTAAGTCTCAAATATATGGTCAAGAATTGGCAAGTATTGTCCAAATATTTTAAAATCTTCTCATTCTCTCCTAATTAAATCTGTAATAAGTTAGGGACGGTTGAAGTGAGCTTGTTCTGATCATACCGGTACACATATTTACAGAAGTACCCCAAAAATGATAAAATATCAGATAACAATTTCCCTAAAATGTACCTTGGTGCTGAAATTTGTTTTTCACACAAATCAGTATTCAAATGTAAATCATTAAATTTAATATTTTTTGAAACAATTATCATCAGTATTCACTGTGATGGGCAATTTCTTGTACAGTGTTGCATAGGTTGAATTTCTATAAAGGTCAAAATGGGTACAATTTCTATAATTACGTACTGGTATATTCACAGTCGTTTCTCCTCAAATAACTAAATCTATGACAAATCCTTTCAGCCCAGATTTACACTCTATTTAATGTATACATTTGTATATGTTCCATTGCATTTGGTTCTTCACACATTTTCAAGTGCTCCCAATAATGTTGTAGCCCTTTAAATCATATTGTGTCACTACAATTTCACACTGTTGACAGGAATACGTTCACATTTTTATTTTCAATTGTTCACAGAGAAGGCAATAAACTAAGGTGGTTAATACAAGGTGATGGGTGGTTGTTAATATAATATAAAGGCAAGCTTGCACATAACTTATGTAAATTTTCAAGGTGATAAGAGAGATTTAATGCTAGCATGATCACTTTTTATAGGAAAATAATAACTTCAAACTGCCCAAACATTTAGCAGATCTGAATACTTCAGGAAAGGGGTGCTTGAGATACCTATGTAAGGTGAGGGTTGGGTGACTGGACACTCTAGGGGGGTGTTTCACTATTAAACTAAAATCAATTTTTAGCTGAAAATCGATTTTAGCATCTGAAATCAATCTTAAAATCAATCCAATCGATTTTAGGATTGATTTTAGGGCTTAGTGAAACACCCCACAGCTTCTATGGATTTGCATTATGAAAATAACTTTTTTATGATCATAATGAAAATTATCTATAAACACTAATTTTTTAGCGATAAAATAGAAATTTCCTCATTCCACAATGAGCCGCATCAAAAATTAGAATTCGTCATGATTTACTGATGCTGCATCACAACGATTTGCAGCACATTGTTTTAAAGAGGTCATGAACTTCGTCTTTATATTTTTTTAAATGGTGATACAAATCTTGTACATTCACACTGAGATTCGAGTAAAATAGGCATTACCCCTACTACAAGAGCAGACATACCCAGCATAATCTTTCCCTACATAGACTATACCAACAGCCTTTAAAAGGGGAATGAAACCCAGACATCTTACTGAATTCAGAGAGTACAGAACAACACAAGATGGAAATTAGTGAAAGTTTGAGCCAATTTGGTTGAGCGGTTCAAGATATATGATTGTTCAAAGTTTATTTAATCCTTGTTATGGAGGATCCGTAAATTGGCAACTCTACCTTTTTTTCAGATGAAAGTGTGGAGAACTTCCCACTGGATTTGTATACAAATTTTCAATAATTTGCAGTTTTTCTGAAGTGTCAGTTGAGAAAGTATCTAAATTCTTTCAGAAAAACATGTAGAATCATTTTTGCCAAGACATACTTTCACAACAAGCAAGAGCAAATCAGATATTTGATAAAAAGTGAGAATAAGTGAAAACTTGTGTACAAAACCAATGGAGAGTTCTCCACACTTTCATCTAAAAAGCTGGTAGAGTTGCCAATTTAACAATCCTCCATAACAAGGATCAAATAAACTTTGAACAAACATATCTCTTGAACCGTTCAACCAAATTTGTTCAAACTTTCACTAATTTCCTTCTTGTATTGTTCTGTAATCTCTGAAAGCAGGAATGTGTCTGGGTTTCATTCCACTTTACTAGAAAAAGATAAAACATACCAACCTCTGAAAACTATAATTTCAACACATGATTTCCATAACAAAATCTGTATATTCAGCCATATATACTTATTTGCTATAAAACGGACATATATTGACAAACATTCATGTAAGGGTACATGTAAGTGTCCAATTAACAGAAGCTGCTCTGTGAAGTCTAAAATAGATAAATGCACACACTAAATGGCTGAGTAATGAAAATATATATCATCTTCTTAGCTACTTATTGTCCTATTGAAAGAAACATCACAAAACAAGACACAATTCCCACCTTTTAAGTACACATTTACATTTACATTAGTGCACTTAAAATAAGTATCAGGCAGAAAATGCATCAGGTCAACAACAACATGAACATTGTATTCAACGTGATTCAGTAACTTTGAAAACACTTGCACTAAAGTGTACACACATATGACATACAACCAAATAATCAAATACTGAAAAGTGTATAAAGGAAATACAAGCTATTCACACTTGGCACTTAAGTATAATTCCTTTGATAAAAAATACAACATAGTTTGAAAAACATGCAAACTAGGAGTTGAAATGTCAAAGTAAATACGTGAAAATATAAGAAATAAATAGAATACGCACACTGGCAGATAAATATATACAGACTGTCCTAAATATTGTTTAAAACGAGACCTACATTTCCTTTGCAAAACCTGAAAATAAGTACACTATAGATAATACCACCATGAAATTCACAATGACCTTTTACTAAGTGACTATTGAGTTATTTCTGAAACAGACATCCATACTGAAAGATTGGCAACAAAGTTTACAACAAATAAGAAACCTAAACAAATAGTACTGAATACAAATAATCAAATAAATATTTGTGTCCAAGGCTAAGCCACTCTTGTGTATGCAATATGTGAACAGTAGTATGTAGTGTAGATAAAATAGCAAAATATATAAATATTTACAATAAAAGTGTTTCAATGTTGTATTTCAAAATATACTACCGCACTTACACGACAATATTTGCTTGGTTAAGTTATGGGAAATTCTGGAAAAGCACTGACATGTTAATAACTTATTGAAAATAACTTCTTCAGTAAGCATTATTTCTTTGGGATTTAAATCAAATTCTATTAAGTTAATTAATCACAATTATTTAAATATCATGATAAAGGCTCAAACCCTTACAGTAAACTCAAGTACAATTATGGTAAATAGAAAGAGAATTCAAAACAAAAACATTTGCTGAAAATTAAAAAGCATGAACAAATTCTTGACATATGACGTATCCTCTGTTCTTTAAGGGGAAAAATTAACTCACATCAAAAAATTGGAACTGTTCTTTGGTCACTGTTAAGGAGTACTTTTAACTAAATAAGTTACCTTTGGTCTTTTTCTTTTGTTTCATTAATCCCTACACATCAGCACATCTACAATTTCCTTTTGAATCTACTTCCATAGAAAACAAATTATTAAGAACTCCCACCAAAACAACAAATCAATACAAATATTACTGCTCCACTAAATCCTCACTTTGTGAAGTGAATCCGGCCACCAACACAACTGGATTTAAAAATCTGGATTACTATTACTGACGCAGATTTCCACTGTTCATGAGAAACAAAATTGCTCCAGTGAGTTAAGTTTTAATAGCACTTACCACTCTCTACTTGTCTATATTGTTCAATAAAACTAGTGTGACATCCTACAGTGTGCATTATTTCGTAAAATCACTGAGCTTCAATAATCTTCAAACACCCTGACAGCAATATAAAACACTTTTCGTGTGCTCTTGTTAAGATCTCTCTATACTTGCAGATAACTTCACGGCGTTTATAACCATACTTTGCTCGTATTTTATGTTATTTTTATTTACACGCCGTAGCATTCCTCTTGATTATTTTATTCATCTCTCTATACATATACACATATCTATATATCTCAGACATGTACAAGGCACTTTGACCTGTGACCTCGGCATTCAGATGGTGACAGATGAGTTTGGACGTCCCCTCCCTTTGCCAGGCTTAGTGTTGGCTGAGAATGGTCTGGTGTCGATGCTGATCAGTTTGCTCTGCTGGTCCTCGTCCGACTTCTTCTTCTTCAGGACAAAGTGTCTGAGCTGGGGGCTCACCACGGGTGGGGTTCTTGTCTTCACTGCTGCACTTCCTCCACCTCCACCTCCCCCTCCCCAGGCTTGGCCTTTCTTCTGTTGACTACCGGGTGCAGGTGGCAGCTGACTGACGTAAGATGCTGTTTCTGTAAAACAACAAACATGAAATTGAATCAGTAAATTTACAAAGGGCCCAAGTCAACATCTCTTAACATGTGAACTTGGGCCCTTTGTACACTTATGATTCAATTGATTCCTTCTGCATTGTAACTGTGAATGGGGAAAAATCAAATAATTTCCTGTTATGCTTTTAAGATAGACCTGTGTCACTTCTGAATGCACGCAAAAATACATATGTCGAAACGCTTCCATTTTTTTGAGAAAATAATGAAAAACAAAAAAGTTGGCGGCTCTCAACTCTCTTGCTATAAAGAAATGTACATAGTGATAATGTAAATAATTCAATGCATCATTGTAAACGAGTTTTGAATGAAAGGAAAAATTCCACAGTTGCAATATGATGCAACAATATATAATTAACAGCAATACCCATGTAAAATATCACAGTCATAGCTTAACCAAAAGTAGTTCAATCTTATCGGGGTGTGTATTTCAGATCATGATACATATCACTGATTCCGGTGATAAGTACGGGTGATTTTCAACAGTTTCTCTAGAAAACATGATTGTTCACATTGCACTACATACATTTTCACAACAAGTGTGACAAAAAACACAATTTGGTATCAGGACAAAGCTAAGGATGCAGGATTTTCACTGATAGAAATATATACCTTTTTAAAAATTTTATGACAAGTTCCCCAATACGTATAATGGGTTACATATATCAATGACATCATCACAAACTCACCAGAGCCTGATGAGGTTTCTGCCAGTGTTAGCGTGCTGAATGCAGCTGGGTTGGACCTCAGCATGTCCACAATCCCTTTGTCAAGAGCCGAGGTGAATGCTGCCCTATCAGTCACTGCAAAGCAGCTCTTCCAACCAAAGTAACCTGAAGAAGGGCAGTCAAGGATATACATCAGTTAATTCTTAACTTTTTAAGTCATTGTTTAACAATGCTTCTCGTTTAAAAAGTCTGAGCTACATGATCCCCCATGCCAATACAATGTACAATCATGACAAACAGAAATATTTTCACATTTACTTGATAATAATAAATTACTAACATCAAATTTTATTGAAACCCAATAGGGGGCTCCCATAATAATTTATCCTAGAGGACAAACACTAGCAACCCTGTGCACCACTACAAACTATTTGTGCTATGTTAGCCCTTCTCTCTAAGTGTCATCTTTTTTAATAGGTGGAAGACCACATATATTCAGATATTACTGTAATCACAAAATAATTCCACTTTGAAACAAATGATCAAAATATACAATTAACTAGATATTAATTCGTCACGAAGACGAATTGGTGATCTGCGTAACCGCTCCACTAATCAAATCTACAGAAAATGCGACAATCTACGAGGTATCATTGCTTGTTCAATCCTGTCCCTCAAAACCTTAGATTCTTCATCAAACATTAATTTAAAATTGATGTGCGCGTACGTGTTCGTCGTGACGCCCGCACGCACTAATGATTACCACCAGAGATGACCTTTCACCTGAAGTTACTGTGTATCTAGTCTGGTCACATATCACAACTCCAGTCATAAGATATGGACGAAAAAGCATTTTTCTTTGTGACGTCATAGACGACGTCACAACACTTTGGCATAAAAAGTGATGCCTGGAATGTTATCTGCGCATCATTGTCTATCAGAATAAGCAATAAAAAGTGGTGGTCACCGTTAATTCTAAATAGTTATGGGTGATTTAAAAATACCCATTATTGACTACGCGTGCATGCACGCGCATTTCAGTGTTTTGGACTTGTAAGCGATATTATGGGTCTGGGTGGTCGGGAAAAGGTTGTAATTGATGTAGAATTCAGCCGGACATCCAAAATCATTAAAAAAAACGACGATATTTGGCAGGGAAAGGAGTGCGCACGAAAAAACGCGCGCGCACGCGCTCGCACCAAAATGCTCCAAATGACCTGAAACATGTAGTACTGTTAATAAAAAGTCATTTGGAGCATTTTGATATTTCGACGCGCCCGTACACGCCAGTGGAGACGCGCACGCGCACGTGGTTTGGACCAAAAGTTGACCTTACCTTGACCTTTGCCAAATTTGGTTAAGTTATTTGAATGCCGGCTCGTGATATCGCAAATGTAGGTTAAGTCTAGCTTTTTTACAAATGAAGTCATATATGACGTCATAGATGCTCTATCACATTGACCGGGTTACAATGCCGAGGTATTAACATGAAACATAACTATGTTAAGTTACAAGATTATCAACACTATCGTTCTTGAGTTATCGTCGGAACAAAAAGTGACCAGAAAGAAACACAAATAAACAAACAAACAAAGAAACAAAGAAGAAAATTTCATACAAACTCTATGGTGATCCGCGGTCACGCGGATCACCAATAATAATACTATGGCTAGTTGTACAGTGCAGCAATTCCATACCTTCAGGATGTATCACTATAATGGTTGGAACAGCTGCCACTCCAAACAGTTCAGGCACATGGTCACTCACAGCAGATAACGCATCAGAGCTCTTCTTTTCAGGTGCTACACATGAAAGTAATAACAAAAATGATAATAACAATAGCAATGCTACTAGTACTGCTACTTGTTACTGCTGCTGCTGCTGCTGCTGCTATACTAGTACTACTACTATTAATACTCTTACTACTACTACTACCCCTACTAAAACTATTACTACCACTATTACTACTACTACTACTACTACTCCCACCACCATCACCACTACTGCTACTACAACTACCACCACAACTTCTAATACTATTACTACTACCACCACTACTGCTACTACAACTACCACCACTACTCATATTACTATACTACTACTACTATCAATAATAATAATCACCATCATTATCCTTACACAGCTGCAAAGAATGGTCACTCACAGCAGATAAGGCATCAGAGCTCTTCTTCTCAGGAGCTATACATCAAAGTAATAAAAATAATGATAACAATAAAAGCAATGCTACTAGTGCTGCTACTTGTTACTGCTGCTGCACTACTACTACTACTACTTCTACCACCATCACCACTACTACTACTACTACTACTACTACTACTACTACTACTACTACTACTACCACCACTACTACCACCATCACCACTACTGCTACTACTACTACCACTACTACCACCATCACCACTACTGCTACTACAACCACCATTACTATTCATAATACTATTACTACTACTACTACTATTAATGTTAATAAAATCACCATTATTATACAGCTGCTGTAAAGAATAAAGTCCTAATTACTTGTCAGAAATATTCTCTGTCTATTTCTGCCTCCACAGCGAACAACATCAGCTTTTTAAATACATGCTGAGTTAACTTCACATCTCAGTGTGACAGCACTCAGGTTCTTTGTGTATAATCACTATGCATTGTCTGACTTCTCTTTTACTCGAGTAAGCAGAAAAACTCATCACTAGCTCATAGAAAGCTTCTCCTCAGGGCCATTTGGGGGACTAATGGATTAGAGGGATGGCCGCACATTATTCCCTGATATCATGAACAAAATTCTACAAGTTGGTCATACGATTAAAGAATATTGTTAGCAGGATCATTTTTCCAAGTGATCACCCTAGAACAGTACAATTATTATTAAACACAAACTATACAGTGCTCACCAAACTGCACCAACGAGTGACCCACGTTCAGAGACTTGCCAGACACCGGCCTAGATCCATCCGACTCAATTTCAGGGCAGCAGCAGCAATGCTGTAAGTCTCCATCAGCCTTCCAGCCCTTCTTGGCCAGCAATGCAGTCATGGTGGAACGATGACTCTCTGTGTCTTCTCTGCTCATGCAACACATTGCTATGCAAATGACCTTCAGAATAACAAAGACAAAGAATGTTAGTAAATCAATTTCTACAATACACTGAAATGTAAAACTATCAATTCCCCTAATATGAAAACATCAATAAATCATACTTCTAATACTGTAGATAAAACAATTGCTGTGCATGCATTCTATTAACCCCTTGCACTTGAATGTTGCAATTTTGCACATTCGTGCAATTCAATTCAACAATCATAATAATTAGTTTTCTCTCTTACATTTGTACTAGAAAAGCTAAGAAATAGCCATAATGCTTAAGCAGCATCTATAGAATAATTCCCAATATCAATGGTGCGATAAGGAAACCAATATTCAAAGTAAATATCAAAATAACAATCGTCATTATTATCTCATCAGAATGAATTCAGCGCAAAAAGAGTTACAGGCATTGATTAACACTGTACAAGCCCTGTTTAAAAATTGTCACCCTTTGATATCAAACCTAAATGATAGTGTTTGAATGGTCAAATAAACACCCTGGAACACAAAACTATATGTAGTTATGTTGCCACTAGTACAAAATGCACAGATAGATATTGGCACATGAATTAATGTCCTGCTAACAAAAAACAACAACAATCTACGGGGGAAAATGGGAAAGGTTGCTCGTTGATTTTTCACTTTTTCAAATGCACAAAACGATCGTTTTGAACTGCAATTTTTTTCAGGCTTCATTCTAAGACCTTATCAGAGACACTAGTAGCATGGAGGATCATGTACCTCAGATACTTTAAACCAGAAGATGATACCAGGTTACTATAACCATTCTTTAAAGTGATAGGCTATCATTGTGGACCTTCAATTTAAAAAATTGTCAAATTTTGATATCTGAACTACATAGTAGTGTTCATACGGACAAATAAACACCCTAGAATAAAAAAGTTTGGAAAGTTACACTGTCAATGGCAAGTTATGCATGAATAAACAATTTAAACTCTGGGCAAGTTTAAATAGTGTAGGTGTACACACAGTAAGTCTATGGGAGAAAATGGGCAGGTGAATCCGATCAACTTACGATTTTCAACTTTTTTAAAGCATAAATAATCATTTTGAAATATATTTTTTCAGGGCGTCATTTTTAGACCTTATCAAAGACAATGGTAGCATGGGGATCATGTACAGTTAGCTCAGATCTTTTTCAACTGTGGTAATGTAGGCCAAGTAGTTATCAATGATTTACCTTGTTTGCTCTCTT
>JZLH01S0022260.1:5700-16652 GCA_001188425.1 Eucidaris tribuloides | reverse complement strand
CACTTTTTTAAAGCACTAAATAATCATTTTGAAATATAATTTTTTCAGGGCGTCATTTTTAGACCTTATCAAAGACAATGATAGCATGGGGAATCATGTAGCTCAGATCTTTTTCAACTGTGGTAAATGTAGGCCAAGTAGTTATCAATGATTTACCTTGTTTGCTCTCTTCTTTGCATAGCTCACAAAATGTGACATGATTGCCTGCGATGCCAGACACCTAGGAAAAAAAACAGAATCAGAATAATGGACAGCTTCACATGAGGTTGTTCCGTATTCTAAATGGCCTTCTATCATTACAGTAAACAAACATTTACAATCTGCATCACTGTATTATCTGATAAAATTCTCAAGCTGACATCATATAATACTACAGATTTGGGTGAAAATAACTATTTGTGAGTGGAAACATATCGTGCAGTAAATATTTCAAAGTGTCTACAACAGAATGAAGTTGAAATTAAAATTAACAGTCAAAATATGAATGGGTAAACGAGGTAAAAAGCTTTTAAATCATCAACCCTGTCAGTACTGTTGCAACAAAACTCTGTACGTGATATCTTAAGTGTACTGCTGAAAAGGTTAACATATTTCACCAGATCCAGCAAAACCAGACACTTGGTGGCAGATATCAAAATTCAGGTTATGCAATATTGGATAGAACACTTTACAAACTACATTTTGATACATAACGCAAAAAAATTTTAACAGTATGAGGAGAGTTACGACAATTTCAAATTTTGATTTTGTGCAGTGTTCAAAGGGTGTTTTCTTTTTTTAAAGCCAGTTTCTATCAAATGTGAATTGCCGACAAGCACTGGGTTTTCACTTAAAATTGTGGAATCCACATTTTAAAAACTGTCAAACTTTGATATCTGACCTCTAAGATTGTGCTTGAATGAACAAATAACAATTCTATAACACACCAGTCTCATGATGGTTTCATTGATTTTAAGTTTTTTTTAAGCACTTAATGGTTGCTTTTGAACTACAATTTTTTTCAGGGCTTTATCTTTACGACTTTGTCAGAGACCCAAGTAGCATGAGTATCATGAAGCACAAATTTTTTCTTTGAATTGGAAACTTTGTTCAATGATGCCTTATACTTTAGGTCAAGACCTACCAGTGAGTCCAGAACAGGATGACAGTGGGTTTCCTGTTGGACAGCTTGGTGGGCATCAGGAGTCGATAGGTCCCTCCCCCAGGTCATACACCGTCACCGAGGGTGAGGGGACGCGTCTCTTGGGGAGGTGCTGGTGGATGTTGATGAGATGGGAGAAGTCTGGGTTGGTCTCCAGGTGAAGGGTCTCCTGGTAGGAGCAGCAGCCAGCAATGGGGTACCTGATGGCCATGTGGGCAAAGAGATAGAGAGATTGTTAACCCCTTTGAACCCAAACGGATTATTTTTTTGGCTTTACCAAACACACAAAGATTACCATGGCCAGTTTTCCTATAAGCTAACCCGTTGGTTACAGGAAGTAGATGTGCCATGAATTAACTTATGGGAATTACAGAATCTCGGAAGCAACAGGTTAACATGAATGGAACAAGCATAATTTTTCTGAAATAATTCACAGTGGATTTCTTGAGCCATGGAAATAATTTCGGGTTCAAAGGGTTACTGTTACCATCTTGAAAATGCCTACCTTATCTTTGGCAGCTCTGTTGCAATAATATATATAACACAGAGTCAAAGAATAACACACAATTTATTTATTTTTTTTAATCTGTGTTGATTTATGCACCCCATATCTGTGGTTCAGAGGATTACTCATTTCAAATATGTCCTAATGGTACCATTTCATATTAAAAACACAGGCCTTTGAGTCCTGCTTATTACAGAGCATACCATTGTATTTATTTACTGTACATAACTAATGTGTCTTATGTGAAAACAAAGAGGGATGTATCTGCTAGACAAATGCTTCAGTATTCAGTGATCATTAGGTTAGCCAGTCAGTATACCATGATTTACCTATTTTCATAGTATATATCTTGATTATTTCACATGCACGGGGAGATATGATGAGTAGAACTATGTACTTGATATTAGAAGTACAGCAATAAACCAACTTGCAATATATGCACAAATGTTATGCATAACAGTTTGAAAAAGGTGCTCACAACAACCTGGGCACAGCAACATATTATATATGAAAGTTGCATTTTCAGTAATGCAATGTATTTAAAGAAACAGATCAATGAAATATGATTAGGCATCAGAGAGAAAACATCCATAAATTTGACAATGGTCTACTCTCACCTGGCACCAGGCTGATGAACACCATTGAGGCAGTAGCTGACAAATGGGCGGAATGGACTGGTATCCATGGTGATGACCGTCTGACGGTTCACTGTTGCCAACTGGGTGATCGGTCATGGCTATCACATTGAGTCTGTGGGTGCCATCGTATGCACTTAGCTGTATAGAGTTAAATAAATAAGAAGAGAAAGCAAAAATGTGAGATTAAATTTTCAGAAATCAAGGGAGAAGTAAACAGGGAGTAAAAGGCCAGTGTTAGCTCTTGCACTGACTCTCAATATTCACATTTCTTCTTACATCCCATTTTTATCCCAAAGTTAGAAAAGGCACAACAACAAACAAACAAAATTTTGTTACTTTGTTGAAAGTGCAGGTATCTTCTCAATATTGTAAAAACAATAAATATACAACTTATTTCTGCCACAAATGTGCAAAGTGATAGCTACTTGAAGTTGACACTATACTACAAAAAAATTCATAATGCTTCTAACACCAAAACTTCTTGAAACATTGCTATAAATCAAGGTCCTTAGTGTGTATGTGTCATAAACAGGGGGCATGATGCGCACCTGAGTCAACCTCTCTGTGGTGCATCTAGAGTTCATACATAGTTTTGGCCCTTGAGCACCATATCTAGACACCAATGGACACACAAACCACTTGAAAACCTCTGCGTTCCCTTGCCATATCAATGATTTTGCCAAGTTTGGCACATTTGGGAATTCATTTAAAAAACTGAAAAAAAAAGATGGCAATATATTCCTACATGATGGCAAAAAAGCGATCACAATAGCTCACTGGACCTTACCTTAATCTGCGTGTCACAGACTTGGGAGTGCAGCACAAAGCCATACTGCTTGCCGTTCACCAAGACTTTATAGCCAGACACTGTTCGCATCACCATCATCAGTTACCAGGTCCCACTGCAAGGCAACGTGGACTGTACCTGCATAAAATAAAGAGTAATGGACACAACTACTGTCAATTTATGCTGAATGATTTGATTAAAACTTCGCATTTAATAAAACTTTTCCACATGACTACACATCCAGAAATACTGAGTTTACCCATTTTCAAATATTTGTAATCAGAAGTTTTATTCAGCCTTTTAGTTTATGCCCATTATCTCTCACTGGTTGCAACATATCTTTTTCATCACATCCTATAATCTGATAACATCACCAATATATCACCCAATGGATCAGCCACTAAGTACCACCACTTTCCATCATCTTCATCAGTCCAGTTTTAATTCGGGTTTGTCCCTGATAAAGGGCTGGATTTTGCAGCTGTCACTCTCACACCATCTTGCCATCCTGCTCAATTCAGTGCATCCTCCTTCCTCAAACCAACCCTCTCAAGATCCGCCTCCATCTGCCTTATCCATGTCTTCTTCGGTCATCCTAGCTGTCTTTGTTTATTTACTCTACACTCTAAACTTTTCTCAGAGCATGATCATCATCCCTTCTCAACACATGCCCATACCACCACACTCCATTTGCCCTTGCCAGTTGGTCCACCGATTCCTCCAATCCAAGCATCTCTGTCAGGTCCTCGGTCTTCTTCTTCTTCATAAGTTACAAACCGCACATCACTCTTACCATTGCTCCCTCATTGCTTCTCAAAATGTCGGCTCACCAACTAAAAGCACATGCTTTATTGCCCATAACAATATTCAGCTCTCCACAGATCGAGAACCTTTCCTTTTGTCTCCGAGGAAAGCCTTTTCCCATAGAGTAACATTCCATATTCCCTGAACTTTACCCATCCAAGTTTCGCTGTCACAGTTGTTTCACACCCCCACTTGCATTCATCCCATTCCCCAAATAAAGGAACCCTCTCACCATTTCCACCTTGTCACGTAACTCCTCCACACATTCCATGATCTTTCTAACTCTCTTCTCACATCTTTCACAGATAAAACCTCATGCTATCACTCAAACAGTATTCCTTACCTGTGTACATTTTTAATCCCTCTAGGCAGTGATCCAAACTGGTTTCAATTTCAGCCAGCAAAGAACTCACTTCTGCAACCTGATAGTGAAATTATTATAAGAAGGTGCAAATATAAAGATGTATGTATGGTCTATCACATTCTGTGTCGACCATCTGAGGTTCATTTGAGTCAATTTCTTGGAAAAATGTACAATGTTGGGCAATACATAAAAAAGCATAATCAGAACAATACACCTATTACAACTGGGTGTGGAAACTTCTGGTTGTTTCCACTAGCAGCTTCAATCATGACTGTACTCTCATTTTTATCAGAGAATGGAATGAAAAAATCACATCTTAAGTAAAATTCTGCAATACAGATTTCATCAAGTTTAATGCATTTCTTTATCCCAAAAATATATAAATTTTTGACACTTTGGTCTTAAGATTATTATGGGTGTTGCGGTATGGGAATGCAACTGTCTATAACCATGATATTGAAATTAATGATAGCGTCACAGTTGCAGTATAAATAATATAAACATATAAATAATACAAACATTTTCTCTCATGAAGATCATAGTATGATAAAGATGGACTATGTCACAAAATTTACCCTTGACAAGAGATCATCCTGGTATTGAGCATCAACCATGTAATTCTCCTCCAGGTCATGCTCCAGACTGAACAATTCTTGCAATAATCTGTAAAACAATGAAGGAAAATGAGAAAATATGTTACTCATGACATAAATAACACAACAATGACATCAACAATGAGAATATCAAAACTGTCATTAGCAGCACTTCAATTTGCACCACTACTATTTTAACAGCTTCTACCAATGTGTACCCTGAATAAAGCAACTGACAATAACTCTGTGATGAAAATTTATGACAGTGGTTGACACCCACAGTTCAATGGTTTCTGATTTCATTATGGAATATTATTTTGTATACCTGTGATAACATTCATATCAGTCTTCATATGACATTGTTTAGCTACAGTTCTCTTGTATTTTTAACTACATTTAAGCTTTGCAATATCTTGGAAATATAAAGAGTGGTCAAATAAAGGGCCATCTAAGAAAGAAAAAAAGATTTTCAGCTATCCTACAGGGATGTCACGATGAACAATGTGCCTAAGGAGCCTAAAAGAAAAATGAAATTCTTATTTAATCTACATTAGCAGTCACATCCAGCAGAACAATTCACAACTTCTTAAAAGAAATAAAACAATCAACATCCATTCACCTGTCTCTGTCCTGTACAAGAGCACATGCCTCCGTCTCTAGCTGCCCCCTCTCCTCCTGCCCCAGGACCCTCATCTTCAGCCAGGGGGGCGGGGGTCTCTTGGCCACCTGGGTCACTAGGGGCTTGGATCGGACCGGTTTGGCCAGCCCCACCAGGTAGACGTCCAGGTGTAGGGTGTAATTCAGGTGGGGCACGAGGTCGGTGAACTCCGTGGTGGTCGCGTCTGGCGGCAGGGCGGGGCTCGTCTTGCTGGGGATGTGGCGGAGGTGTCTGTTACGGCCGGCTTGCTCTTCAATGCAGAGGACCTTGGGACATGGATTAGCAGGTGTGGGTGTGCATTATTTGAAAGTTCATTTCATTTTAACCCGTTGGCTACGGGAACCGGATCTGCCCTGTGCTAACTCTATAGGATTTTCAGAATCTCGGAGGCAACGGGTTAAATGAATTAATAACAACTGCAAAATACAATTTTACTTCCATTCCTGTATCATGCTTTGGACTTAACATTTTGACAAGCAGTAATGGAGATTAAACTTCTGTGATTTCTGGCTCACTTTTTATTTCCAATTTATAACAAGTAATCAAGAAGAGTTCGAACTAGTACAATAAACATCAAACAAATAGAAAACATCAAAATATGAATAATGATTAAGTTGGACAGGATTGCCATACAATCTCACGTTCTGTTCCAATGAAAGCACCGTTATGTCAGTTACTTTCAAGGATATAAAAATCCACACTTTAGCATTCAAATCTTCAAGATAACCAGTCTTTCTTGACATCAAGATAGAAAGATATAAAATGAGAACACAAGAAACCTGTGATCATTGTTTATATCCTACCTTATAATGCTTGATTTTGGCTCCACCCAGAACCTCAGGGGTCGTCCAACTCACAGTCACCGAGTTGACCTTGGTGCTTGAGGTACGTCGGAGGTCAGGGACGATGACCCCTGGCCAGACGACCTCCACGGGGTCAGAGTACTGGCTGTGAAGCTGAGGATTACTACATGTGGCCTGCAAATGAGATATAGGGATACAATCACAGACATTGAAGAGTCATGACATGTAGCAGGAAATCCTGGGTGGGGTTGTTAAGTATTGGTGGGGTGGAGGCTTCAATTAAAGATTGATTCCAGGATTTGCAAGTCTCATCACTTCCCTTCATTATCAATACCAAATGGTAGTTTACTACTTACAAATGGTGTGTTGAAAGTTTGAGATCCATACATCACAAATTTTCTTATTTTATGAGAAAAACTAATAACGATATGCAACCAGAATATTGTTCTTTCCGCGAGTTTAAATTTTGCTCAAATTGCGGATCACGGTTCGCATGACCAGTGGAGCACACTGATTGGTTAAAAGGCTACACTCCTCGCGACCTTCGGCCAAAGACTGATCGGACAATTTTGAAACTAACGGAACGGCCCGTGCACGTTAACATCACTGTGTAAATTTTGAAGTTTAAATGTCCAGATTTTCACCCAAACTATGTTTTCTACCCAAAGGTTCTATGACAGGTGTTAATTTATACTAGTCTTCACATTGTGAAAGATTTGAGCTGATTTCATTCATTTTGCCGTTTTCCGGTGTGCAAATCCTAAACCCTGTCTTTAACCATGCCAGGTCTACTGGGGCTAAATTATCTGAAGCGCATCAACAATATGGGTCATTAAGTTCAAAGGGTAGTGGTTTAACAATATGAGCCTGATCGGTTAAAGTGAGCATTGGGGTAAAAAAATCATTTTGATATTCTTATGATGTAATCACTGCCGGATCTTTCATTGATATCTAAAGTTAATAAAATCCATATTCGTTATATTTGTTAAGGTCCAGAAAGCGACTGGAATGACTCACTTTCGAATAGGAATGTTGAACACTGCTGTCACGGACGGACACTTTTGAGAAATATTGATTTGGTCCTATTTTGACAATCATTAGATTGTCTCGTGTTTTGTTTGCAAATAATTATTGATGAATCATGAAACACCAGTTTGCTAACATGCAAAAAAATATTGTGAAATATTTGTACAATAATGGTCAAACCGCATTTTTCTATTCAAGTTTATGCAAATTTGTCTGTCCGTGACAGAAAGAAAATTTAAAAGTTTTTTGTTCTGTTGCCGGAGTAATAAATTTAAACAAAAACGTGGTGAGCTATCTCACCAGCAAAAGACCTATAATGTGTATGTATGAAACCCAGATCAATCAATATTCATATGCTAAATATGAATTTGAATATTGTCACGGACGGACATTTGCATTATACTGCAATGGTACAATAGGGGATTTCTTATTCAATGATTTAGTAAATGTGTTTTATCAGTTTGGGGAGATATTTCATGACATAAATCCAATAAATGGTATTGTAATTCATAAATATACCCCCAAATAACCCCTCCCTCAACACACACTCACACACGAGTATTTTCATGCCCCCACAGACGAAGTCTCGAGGGGGCATTAAGCGTTGCCCCGTCAGTCCGTTCGTCCGTCCGTCCCCCTAATTTGTTTCCCAACGATAACTTAAAAAATATTTGACAGATTTTAAATATTTCTGGTGTGTAGGTAGATCACACTAAAATACAGGAAATGTTTGAATTTGGAGTCCGCAAGTCCAAGGTCAAAGGTCATAGCTCATTATATATGCAGATTGGTTTCTGGATGATTACTTGAATAATATTCGACGGAATTTAAAAAAAAATTTGAATGTAGATAGATGACAATAAAATACAAGTCAAGTTCGAATAGGGACAGTGATTTTCCGTTTCAAAAAATTCCCTTTTCCGTTTCAGAAATCTTAAATTCCGTTTCAACATGCTTGAAAAACGGAAATTCCGTTTCCCTTTGTATACATGAAAAAATTCCGTTTACATAAAAATCAATACAAATCACGAATTTTGTCGCACGAAATCATGCATACGTACAAGGCTGTTGACAAAATCCGTTTTAGCGTTTAAACTTAATTTTGGTTGCTTACGTTTAGAGATTTTGATTATTCCACTTTTCTAACTTTCCCCGACTTTCTAGTACATTTTCTATCCACATCGCATCAACGATGATCACGCTTGCTTAGTCCCACATATAATCGCACTTTCAGTGCAGTGCAGCCTGGCTGTAGTACTGTGCATCAGCGAGACTGGTAATCTGTTTGCGTGCATTCCCTGTGTATGATGCACACAACAACACTGCGCGGTAAATGGTCGCAGTCTAAAGACTGGTGAATCCCACCGCACAGGTATTGTGCAGTCGTAGTGTGCACTATCGTATGCGCAAAATATGACACCATTCAATGGCCGGCCCAGTACTGTGTATAAACCAAAGATCGTAGAGCGCTGCGAAGCCGCTAGCCCTGCGCTATAACGTCTTTGGTATAGACGGCGGGCCCGCGTAACTGTGCTATAGACACGATTTGTCAGCTGTTCGAATAGAACAATCGGAAAATGAATTTATTTTGGAACAAAGTTCGAAAATGTTGTCATCAAAGATGATGGTGTGCCGTGAGTTTGTTGTGCTATTAATTGATGATGAGCCGACATAGTTGGGTGAATGTTTGATCATGTTGTTCTTGTGTAAGACCCGAAACGCACCACGATAAACCGCTTTGTTGGTTTTGTGAATCTGTGATGTTTCTGTTCACTCCGTGTGTTCCTCAAGAACCTGCTGTGTTACGTTTTCGTATGTCATCTATCTACTACGTCGTACTGGTCGATGCACTGTGCAATCGGGCCTGGTTCTGTCGTGTTGCAAGTTTTTTTTACTGTTTCTTGTCGTTCAGAACAATTTGTTTGGTCAATCTTCTTGCTATTTCTGTTACAAATTTCGAGGTTTTCCCTTCGAAATTGTGAACATTTATGACGGAAAAATATGTTTTCCCTCGATTTTCCGTTTGAAAAGCCACGCTTTCCGTTTGAAAGGCTGCTTTTCTCGAATTCCGTCCGTTTTCCGCGATCGCGGAAAATCACTGTCCCTACACACACTCAATAAGAAATGCTTACTGACTGCAGTATAGCTGGGGCATCTGTGTCCTGTGGACACACAAAATTTCTAGTTTATTCATCTTGTCAAGTTTATTAGTGATATGAGTACTGAAATCTGGGCTGAAATATTAATTCTAATTGGGATAATGCCCATCTGTGACAAAAAAATGTCCGTCCGTGACGCCAAATGTCCGTCCGTGACAAAACTTTTTATCGTTCTAGTAAAAGTTGCAGCTTGCTTCAAAATTACATGCATATGTCAGGGAAGTCAACTTATTAGACTAACATCTACAATGAAAAGAAATTGACAGCATTGTTTTGTTAAGATAGAAAGAACAAAAGATCACTGACAAGTGTAGAAACCCATTTCTATCCTGTCTGTCCGTGACATTGAATATTTAATGGATTCTATCTTTAGTAGGTAACCGTGGCAACGAAATTCTATAAACATTTAATAATTTCAGTGATACTCTTTACAATGAACCATATACAAACTTGACAAATTTTACTACTTAATTTTTACAAGCCCTTAAACTTTCAGAATTTCTTAAATGTCCGTCCGTGACAAATTGATCAGGCTCATATACAAAAAAAAACAAAAATTAGGGGGGGGGGGAGAGTAATCCAAGTGGGGATGGGTTCAAGCCTAAGAGCCCCATCCCTCATTCTACCACTCAGAAAGATGGAACACAAACACTCCTACTTTATTGAAGGATACTGAGAATTAGTTAGTCTTCTTTAAGAGCACCAATGACTGACATTTGAAACCACCTTGATGGCACAACAAAAGCAAAATGATGAACTTTAAGTGAAAACAAAGTAAGTGAATGCACAATCTTCCATTGATCTAGTTTTATTCCTATGGAAACAACACCCTCACAAAATATGATAATACACTAATAGATTTAAGCAACTTATTTACATTTGTCAATGCTGTATGAAAACATGACCCACCATGGTTAACAAGTGCACGACGAAATCAACAACTGAATAACTTACAGAACAGTTCATTAAATATCATCATTGTACAACATGAGCTCCTTAATTGGTTCACCTTTCTGACAAATGCTACCCAGTGTGAAAACAAGTATGTCACACATTCATCATGGATCAAATTCATTTCAAATATGCTCGTATGGCACCTTCTCCTGCGACTCTACATACACTACTATTGCTTTTATTGTGTCAATACCTGAAGACTGAATGTGTAGGGCTGACACATCTTGCCCTGACTGTATGTGTAAGACGTTGCTGTGGCAGGGAGGGTTCTTGTCTGGTGGCCGTTGATTCTCAGCTTGTAGCCATTCAGCGATGCTCTTCCGTATTCCGCGGGCTTCTCCCATTTGATTGTGCAGCCTTTGAAGGATAATGAACTGCAAGTGAAACAAGACATACATTAGCACATTTCACTACAGATAGCATATCTCACAAAACAGTCATTTCTTGAAAATATACTATTTATACACAGAATTCACTTCAAAGAAAAAAACCTTAATAAAGTACCTTATGAAGTAAATTG
>JZLH01S0022255.1:9236-21527 GCA_001188425.1 Eucidaris tribuloides | reverse complement strand
CATGGACAAGACTTGAAATCATAAAAAAAATATGGTGAACTGGGGGTATCACATGACAGAGATTGAGAATCTATTTTTATCACTCTCAAGCCCCATAAAGGTTGTAACTGCCATTCAAGCCCCGCAGGGCAAAGTGAAAAAAAAGTCCTCATAAACGGACAATCTCAGTTTATGAGGACACAGTTCATGACAGTTTGAGGACATCAGGACAATCTTCGTTTTTAAGGACAATCCTTGTTTACACTTTACAGACCAGTGCCCCTACTCATGTACCGATTAAACTTAGTCTAGACTTAAAATGTGTGGAAAAAGTTGACTGCAAGCAGGGTGCTACATAACTTTTTTTGGCCACTTGCCCGATCGGGCAAGTGAATTTTCAAACAGCTCGAAAATGCTTGCCCGAATGAAATTTTTGCTTGCCCGAAAAAATAACAGAAATTTAGTGATTTGTGTGATTAATATGTATAGATATGTACATAAAAGTATACATACATGTATAACCATTCACAAATTTTTACATCAATGATTTTTGTCATATTTATGAAAATCAATGATCAATTTTTTAATTGTGTTCTTTCATCATATATTACAGATATAAACGATTATAACAATGTTTTTCAGCAAGCGGTAGTGGCGATTTCATGTTGTGGGGATCGGGGGGGGGGGGACAGCACAGCATTAATACACATTTTTGTGAACATCTAGTGATTTACCGTAGGTGTGCATAAAATAATGTTTGTTGATGAGATTGTGATTTTCAACACATTCATGTAAAACTAAAACGTGGTTATGATTTCATATTACATTTGTTTAAGTGTTAATTAAGTGTTCTAGAGTTAATGAAGTGTTCTAGAAATAACCACCGTAACCACAAACTTTTGGTATCATATACATGTAGATAAACATAATTTCAGCTATATATGTTTCCAGATAAAAATGTTCAAGTGTTTATACAGAAAAGTGTTTAGTATATTTTCAGTGTCTATAAAATTCATCAAAAATGCCCACAAATTTTAGAAAACATATACATGTAGATAAACATAATTTCAGCTATATATGTTTCCAGATAAAAATGTTCAAGTGTTTATACAGAAAAGTGTTTAGTATATTTTCAGTGTCTATAACATTCATCAAAAATGCCAACAAATTTTAGAAAAAATTAAGCTTCAAATATAAAGGGGGATAACCCCCTCCCTTGAGGGGGTGGGTCATGTAACCCCACACCGGATCACCGCCTATACAACCAAAAGTTAATTTGTGGACATTAAAAACTTCATGGTAGTCTTAAATATATTATCCTCTTAGGAATGCATAATTGATTCCCGAACCCAGTACTAAAAAAAAATGTTGAAAAATGTAGATCAGTGTAAACTAAAGTTTTATTGTCTATTCTCCATTTCCCTTTCACCCAAACTTGCTTAGAATATTACACTTATCTTATTCAAAATCTTTGAAATGATTACCTAATCAGAATTTATTAGATAGAGTACACTACTTGGGAAATATTTAGTAACAAAGTTCTTCATAAAACCACTACCCCTGCCAGGGAACTGGACACCACGCCTGCCATCTTCCAACCCCAGAGTTCAGGGGATGATTCTGTGACTGAATGGGTCATGTACATGTAGCTATGTTTCCAGCTGCTAAATTTGCCACTTTTTGCATGACCAATCATCCCTCTTAAATCCGACTTATAATATCACAAATATTATTTTCTTATTCTCCTATGACACTTCTCGTCAGATTATCATTTCAAGTGCAGAAAATTACCGCAACAATTCGCAAGTTAAGACTTGAAAATTACAAACCCAACACCATTTTAACACATGTGGGGACTGGGCAACTCTAGGTCGCCAAACTGCCGAGTTTTTGGAGGTGCTGTGATATATTTTCGCTATTTGAAACATTTTCTTAACCTTGCTGCTCTCTCAGTCATTTTCTTTCACTGAATACTTTCTGCTAATTTTTCATCCTGCCACATATTTTCCACGATGTTTATTTTTTTCTTGGACAAGTATCAGGCAACAATGTCTCTGATCTTGCACTGCCTTAGCTATACTACGTATGCCGACTTCCTGTGCTGCGCCCGTTCGTTTTGCGTCTTGCAGAACGCATTTTGAGCAAATAATTGCCGATGTTTTGGCCAGCGATTCCTCCGTAAAAACAGCTATTTATTTCATTTTTGTTTCAATACAGTTTTGGTATTTACTTAGGTTTGCTTTGCAAATTATTACTTGCCCGATTCGGGCAAGCATTTTAAGTTGACACTCCAAAATGCTTGCCCGACTGTGATGTTTACTTGCCCCGGGCCATCGGGCAAGCGGTTATGTCGCACCCTGTGATAGTGATGATTGCTTCTCATGTTTTCTTTGATTTTATTTTTAGCACATTAGCAATTTTTAGTGTCTCCTGTACATGTAAAAAGGTGAAGGAGAAAAAATAATTACACTGTATTATGATCGTTCAATTTAACCTGTTGCTTACGGGAACCGGATGGGTCCTGTACAAAGTCTATGGGGATTTACATAATCTCGTAGTCAACGAGTTAAGTGTACATGTAAGCCTACTGTACATGTATGTGCACAGATGCAACATACACTTAAAGGGTTAAGGAGAGATGAGATTATGATCAAGTTTGTAGTCAAAATGTAAAAGGGTCTAGAGATAGCAGATTTGTTTACATAAAACTGAGATGTTATAAGAATGTTGCGCTGAGTATCCGGTGTTCCTGTGCTGACTGATCTCTTATCGGTCCTTCTTAAAACATTCAATTTCCGCTTTGTGCACCAAATATCTTGGGAGTAACAGACTACATGTACTATGGCAAAGCCATTAGGATGAAAGTGATCCTTGATGCCTCTACAGCTTCATTCCCCTTTCAAATATTCCTTTTTCTCAAACCTCAAACCGTGTTGATTTGAAACAAAGCATCTCTGGAGATAACTGGTTAATTTGTAAACAAATAAAATATTGATACACATCTAAATAAGGAGTGGGCGTAGTGCCAGAATCAGGTAGGGAACGGTGTGCAAACTTGTTAGTTATGTGAGGTATGCCTGTAAGGTCTGACTGTGGTGAAACTTGGTGAAAGAGATTCCATTAGTGATTCTGATAGTGCTTTACCTCAATTGCACATTTTGAAAATAGTCTTGCTGGGGATAAAAACCCCTCATACATGTATTGTAAAAATGTCAAAAATGTGTTTGTGAGTAGCATACCACAACAGTTTTGCTTGGATTTTGTAGGCCTATACATGTTATATCACTGTCTCGTCCCTCTGTAGACAGTGACTATCCATTGACAATGAACATAAGTTTTAATAAATTTTCATTTTCTGGCCTATAAACAATGCAATTGACCTACGTACACTGTACAAAGACAAGACAAAAACAAAACAAAACATGCAGTTTATCTTAGCCTATGATGCACGAATATGTAATTAGGCTTACATTTACCTGAGAAACAATATGCAGGGTTCGACACTAGCACTTGCCCGCTTGCCCGGGGCAAGTAAAAATTCATGTAGGGCAAGTAAAAACTCAAAATGTTAAAATTTACTTGCCCAATCGGGCAAGCAAAATTTTGATCCCCTCAAATGAAAACAAAAAAAAGTTCTAAGTCTTAAAAAAAGTGAACAAAATATGTGTGAAATTGTTTGTTCAGCTATCAAATCCATCTTTTTTTCACCATGTACTTTTACTTTATAACTCTTAAAATTCAGACATCACACCTTTTGCAACCCCAGAATTAAAATTACAAACTTCCAATGCCATAAAAGGTCTTAGTGGAAAAATAATTTTGAATGTTTTTATTTTTGTTTATTTTCGGGCAAGTAAATTTTCATTGGGGCAAGTAAAAATCTAAAAGTGATAATGTCACTTGCGCAAAGGGCAAGTAGAAAAAAAGTTAGTGTGGAGCCCTGCATATGAATAAAGTTTCATATTTTCGTGAGAACAGCATAGGAAATCATACACGCTGAGGGCAATTTAGGCCCCCAAATTAACGAAATAGCCCCCTAAAATCACAAAATAGCAATTATCCTATTAGAGTTCAGTGTATAGGAGCCTACTGCCATCAATACATCAGGCTTGAAAGTAGCCCTCAAAACTAAAATTTTATTTCCTGCCCTGATGAGAAATGAAAATTTGAGGAAACATTTTTGTTGTTGCAATGTTAAAGAGTTTACCATGTACTCATACATGGGTTCATACATACACAGGGTGACATGCAGATTTGTTCAAAAAAAAAAAAAACAACAACAACAAATTAGCTCAAGGTTGGAAGTTTCTAAAAATGTTCTGGATTCCCATATTCACAAGCACATCTTAGGAAATGTCCTGTTTAACAAAAGTTTTATTTTCTTTCTTCTCCTTTCCTCCTCCATTAGATGAGCAGTGAGGGGTCATCGGTGGCAGGCCTGAAGATGTGAATAGTACAGTACTAGAGACAGTCTCTCTGACGACGGTGATGAAGTGACTGATGAATAGAGACTGCCGATTTGACTGACTCGGAAGACAAGGGTGTGAACACAGGTCGCCATTCTTCCCTTTCCTCTTATGCCTGTGAGGTCGGACGACAGACAGGCGGACGGACAGACACCGAGATGTCATCGCAGAAGGAGAATGTGCCCCTCCCGGCTGGAGGGATCTCGCAGTTCTCCGACATTGAGAAATCGGGTTACCTTCGAAAGCTCAAGGTATTGGAGTATTTCATTGTGTGTGTGTTTGTGTTTGTGTGTGTGTGCGTGTGTGTGTGTGTGTGTGTGTGTGTGTGTTGTGTTGTGTTGTGTGTGTGTGTGTGTGTGTGTGTGTGTGTGTGTGTGTGTTGTGTGTGTGTGTTGTGTGTGTGTGTGTGTTGTGTGTGTTCGTGTAGTGCATGTGCACGTGTGTATGGTGTATAGTATTGTATGTGTATGTGTATGTGTATGTGTACACGTGTAATTAGTATTTTGTTATGGAATACAAAACTTCTGTTATATTGTGGTCCTGCATATATGTACAGTAAATTTGGTGAAATAGTATCACACATGCAGCTACATGTATAGTGGTAAGTGGGCAGCCGTATTGGATCCGTAGCTGGCCTCGAGGCCAATTTCTGATGGCCTAGGTGTCGGTCTCGGTCCAAGTCACCTCTACCCACCCTGTGGAAAGTTTGTGTTTTGAAACAGCCTCCATCTCGGAACCTGTGGTCTTGGATACATCACTGCTGGGCAGCATGAGCCATGTTCAGATGTGGGTTCCTAGTCGGAGTAAAATTTTATTACCCAGCAATGAAAATTCCAAATATCTTTATCTTATCACGACCCAGTGTCCACACGACGGATCACTAGAGAAACTCTGACCAGTTTACCAAGGCCTTCGTGGGGATCATCGCGGGGGGGTCAGAGTAACTTCCGGAAGTGCTTACGATTAACCGCGCGATAAATTAAACATAAGGTCATAGATACTGTGGGTGCAGCTCGTACTCGCGTCCGCACGGGCAATTTACTCGGACCGGCTAGTCGTGATAGCGAGATACTCCTGGAAAAAACCAGGAGTATCTTGGTCGGAGGAAGCTCGGAGGAACTTACTCCGACCTCACTCCGACCTCTGTCCAGACGGGCTCTACTCCGACATTTCCTCCGACCTTACTCCGACTGGGCTTCCTCCGACCCTTCCTCCGACCTTACTCCGACCGAAACAGCCTGCGTCTGAACGTGGCTATTGGGTGGTGTAGAGCTATGAATAGTGTTGGCTGACTAGTACACAGCTGTTCTCATCATCTTTGTACCATGCACAATAGCTTCGTTACTTCATAACCTCCAACCATACATGATGACAAGATTCAGAGAAATCACATGACATTTTCGTTACAGACAGGACATCCATCCCTGACTTTGGTAGCTGCATCACATTTTGTTTCAAATTTTGTAAAGCACTGACACTTAATTTGCTATGTATGTAAGAAACCAAATACCAATTCTTTTCCAAAACGTTGAAAACATAAATTCTCCAGACTGCTTACTTACATGTATTTGAAGGTTGGGGTTGTTAACTGACTGTGACGGATGTACACGAGCAGGAATGGATCTCCTGGCTGGAAGGATTTGTCTTGAGTTTGTTTAATTAAAGGAGAATCAAGCATGGACAGTCCAGCAGTTTAATTTTATCAGGGCATGATAGATTTAATCCCCATAGAAGGCTACACTACAAATTTGTCTTTAACAAGGCATACTGATGGACATTATTTTAAAATGAGTCAACATTTGACTACAAAATTTTCACAGTAGAATCCCTGCATAGTTTACTTGATTCTAGAATAGTTTTTACCCCAAGTTGAGGACTCCTTCCAATCATGTCATTTACTTTTAAAGAGTCATTTTATGTCTTGATAATGATAACATTTGATTTTTAGAGAAAATTATACATGTACATGTAAATAAGAATCAATCCAGTTTCAGATTTACACTCCTGGAGCCTGTGTCACAAAGCTGTTGGTAAGTTACGCATGACTTTACGAATGACTGGTGATCAATTTGTGTGCTTAATTAAATGATAAAAAATGATTTGTGTAGCACCCAAGAACACATTCCAGTTCTTTGTAAAGTCATGCATAACTTTACGAACAGCTTTATGAAACGGGCCCCTGGATTTTAGCCTAGCTACCAAAGTGCTCGCGATAAGTCACTCTTTAGGACAGGATTCTGACCAGCGGATATGTTGGCATTTGGTTGGAATCTTATGGGACTTCAGACATCCTGGATTACGAAGGTTAAATGTTTTTCAGGCCACACGCGTGTAACTGCCTATAAAATAGCATATGAAACTGGTAAATGCTCATTGCTTGCGGGTGGGATCATTGCTGTGGTATTCCTTGGATATATTTTTAAATTTTTAGTTCTAACATTGTGGACAAAAATATGAACCAAAAAGAAGAAAAAAAGATCATGTAGATTTCAAGCTATTTGGAAGCCTGGAAATGATGGAAGTTTGCATTATTGACAAGTTGCTAATGATAGAAATATTCATGGCTGCTAAAACGCCTGGAGCCCAGATCAACCACTATCAATTTTGATTAGAAAAGTTATATTCTTGATAGTGGATGACTATTAATGCGATGGACGAAAAACACCATGTTTTGATTAATCCACTTCAAACCTGCAGCAATATTCCCAGCTCGCGACTTTTCTCGCGTGGGAGAAGAAGCATAACAACAGTAAGGATTCAGAATTGATCGAATCGTTGGCGAAAATCGGCCAGAGGGATACGGTATTAGCATGTCATTGAAAACAAGTTGACGGAAATATTGCAGCATTTAATTGTGAGTGATGCACTGGGAGATGCAAGACTTGCAAATCGCATTAATTGTTTTCCTTGTGTTCGATGATATTGTGAGGTCGTGACATATGGGGAAGTATGCTAATAAAAACCAGGGATACATGTAGTCTTTGGGTAATAAATGTTGGCTGATAATCAGGAGAATTCTCATTTTCTCCAGCAGAGTTTTGTCTAAATTGTGCTTCATATTCTTTGGTTTGTTCCAAATCTTGTGGATTGAACTAATTCCTCATTTTTGAGCAATGCTCATGTAATTTGGCACACATTGGTCTTGGGATGAAGATGTTCAAGACATGAATGTGCGGGAAAAGTCTGCTTTGCGGTGGAAACGGCATATTATGGCCATACATTTACATGTAAATCGGGGAAAATATTGCAATTCAAACAAATTCCTTATTTTCTGATTGGTGCTCATGAAAGTTAGTAAATACATTCATCTTTGTTATAAAGATCAATAGGGTTTGGAATGTTTCAGAATTTTTTTTTTGCCAGGGTAGTGGCATGTTGTGGCAATAAATCAGTAAAATGTTGCAGATCAAACTACTTCCTCATGTTTAGAGCAATTCTGACAAATTTGGCCCACATATTGGTATGAAAATGAAGTTGTACTAGACACTTTGTTAATGGGTTGGGAGACTTCATCGCCATGGTAACAGCACAGAAGGTCATCCTGATGGGGCCTTCATCACCTTCACTGTTTTTTTTTCTGTAATTCTCTCTTGATCAACAGATGGGGAAATGATAATGAAAAGATGAATCTTTTAAGAAATTAAACCCCAACATGACTTCATGTTTTTTTACTGTACATACATGTTGTATCTTGCATAGAATTTGTAGCACTTTAGGCCACTTACTTATGCTGTATGTGATTAAATGACTTTCATACCGTACAGTGCGATTCATCGTACAAGCATC
Source organism: Eucidaris tribuloides (assembly GCA_001188425.1). Classification (NCBI taxonomy): domain Eukaryota; kingdom Metazoa; phylum Echinodermata; class Echinoidea; order Cidaroida; family Cidaridae; genus Eucidaris; species Eucidaris tribuloides. The sequence continues at coordinate 13,296 of JZLH01S0022255.1, read as the reverse complement.
TTGCACCAAGTGTTATGTCTATCAGGAGCTTGTTTGATCCGATTCCCAGATACTTCTACATGTAGTTGAATTAGACGTCAAGGTCATCTCGGCTACGCTGGTGGTGACATTGAAGAAAATCTGTGAAATAAGGGGAGAGGAACAACAACTCAGCTGAACTGCTGACGTACATCATGAACGTGGCTGCACTGAAAAAATGATTTCCGTTTTTAACCCATGCCTGCAGGATCTATCACGGAAAATCACGTCATGTAATACTGCACTTCAAGTCTGACAATTAATCTTACTTAAATACTGTTAGTATTAATTAGTTTAAATTTTGAATGCTTAAGATAATTGTTATTTGAATCTTTTTACTAAATGCTCATATACCCTGTAGTGGATACTTAAAATCGTATTTAATGTAGATACCTAGTTACTGTTCTAGACTGTGCAACTTTTTCTACCTCCAGAGTACACTCACTCTGCCATAGTTGATGCAGAGAAAGCAAATCAAAACAATATAGTCTTAGTCAAAGCAGTTGAGTGAAGATACACTCTAGTAGTTTCCTTATAATGTAAGGTGGGTTAATTTACATGTAAATGTCTGGAAGCCAGACTACTGTGATAGTATTACCAGTGAACTATCCAGTACATCACCATGTGTACTGTGTGTATACATGCACAGTGAACTTTAATAATTTTTTGATCCAGTGAATGGATAGGGCATGTTCACACAAGCATAACCAAACGGAAATCCATATTTTCACTTGAGGAGCAGAAAGGGATTAAAGACACAGGCTAACATTGTGGAGCTTCATATTAAAAAAATTGTCAAACTTTGCTATCTGAGCTGCATAGTAGTGTTTAAATGGACAAATAAACACTGTAGAATACAAAAGTTTGGAAATTTATACTGCCACTGGCAAGATATGAATGAATAAACAATAAGTACTCGGGCCAAGTACAAAATAGCCTAGATCTACACACAGTAAAGTCTATGGGAGAAAATGGGCAGGTGAATCTGATTTTTTCAGGGCTTCATTTTTAGACTTTGTCAAAGACACTTAGAGCATGGAGCAGGGCAGGAAATAAAATTTTATTTTCTGGGGCTACTTTCAAGCCTGAATTGGTGATGCCAGTATGTTATACATGTACATTGAATCCTATGGGGATAATTGGGGGCTATTTAGTGATTTAAGGGGGCCATTTTGTTCATTGGGCTAAATCGCCCGTTACCCCAGGATATTTCCTACACTGGCATGGAGGATTATGTAGCTCTCATTTTCTAAACTGTTGTCATTGTTTGCCTGTGGCTTTAATAATGTTTCGATCCAGTGAATGGATAGGACATGTTCAGTTGTTCACACAAGGCTCACAAGCATAACCAAATGGAAATCCACATTTTCACTTTAGGAGCAGAAAGGCATTAAAGGTTAGTGACATGATTGGTACACTTGAAAATGCCTCAAGAACCAAATGACTTGGCATATATACCAACTATACACTAGCAGGAGTGGATCACCCACCTGGGAGGATTTGTCTGTAATCTGTTTACTTAAGGAGAATCAAGCATAAACATAGGAGTATCTTAATTTTTACCGGGAACGATAAAAATAAGCTCCATAGAGAGCCACGCAGCAGGTTTCCGTGGTACCAGTGATATTAACATTGTTTATTTTAGAATGAGTCAACGTTCGACTACAAGATTTTCACAGCAGAATCCTTGCATAGTTTACTTGATTCTAGAGATGTTTCAGCCCAAGTTGAGGACTACCCCCAATCATGTCATTTACCTTTAAAGGTTGATGACATGATTGGGGACACTTGAAACTGCCTCAAGAACCAAATGAGTTGAGACAGTGGGAGTGGGAGTGGATATCCTAGCTGGAAAGATTGTCTTTAATTTGTTTACTTGGAGAATCAAGCATGAAAAGTGTTTTTTTTTTAATTGACAGTAATCATTACTTCAAATGTTTTCAAGCAGTAAAGTTTGATAATATTGTCAAATCTAAGCTTCTCCTTTGCAATAAAGTAATATTTTAAAATCAGTAATAATAATAATCATAATAATGATAATGATAATGATAATGATAATGATAATGATAACAATAACAATAAAAACAATAACAATAACAATAACAATAACAATAACGATAATAATAATAACAATAATAATACCAATAACGATAAGAATTAACAGCAGCAGCAACTACAACAACAACAATAACGTGTTTGAAGCAATTTCAGCATGTACAGTAGCCAGTTCAAAAATAATTGTGTGAGCAAAACTGCAAAATTTGGCAAATTACCTCCCTCCCCCCCCCTCCCACACACAAAAAGAAATAAGTTTAAATACATACTGTACATGTAATACCAAATTCATCAGGGTATTTCTAGATTTGCATTACTTTTTGGTGTAGGAAATTGTGTGTGTTTGCAGCTCAAGCACTCAAGTAATCTGTTAAGCTTTATTTCTTGGTGTAGTAAATTGTGCATGTAGCCATACTTCTCAAGCACACAAGTAATCTGTTAAAGTGATAAGTTAACATTGTAGACATTCAATTTAAAAAATAGTCAAACTTTGATATCTGAGCTACATACATGTACATGTAGTAGTGTTCAAATGGACAAATAAACACTCTGTACAATAGTTTGGAAATTTATGCTGCCACTGGCAAGATATGAATAAACAATTAATACTCGGGGCGAGTACAAAATAGCCTAGATCTACACTCAGTAAGTCTATGGGAGGAAATGGGCATGTGAATCCGGTCAACTTACGATTTTCACTTTTTAAAGCACTAAATCATCATTTTGAAATGCAATTTTTTTCAGGACTTCATTTTTCGACCTTATCAAAGACACCTGGAGCGTGGAGGATTATGTAGCTAACATTTTTTTAACTGTGGTAAGCCAGTGGCCTCTCTAATTAATCAATTAATTAACGAACAAACTTATTTATTCAAATCCAGAATCACTTAATGTATAATTATTTATGTTTATTTGTTTATACATACTCACTTTAATGTATAAATTTATGTGTGAATATATTTATTGATTTGTTGTGTAACATAAGACATGAAGTCAGTTGGAGGCCCTTACCCCCACCCACCCCCAGGCTGCAAGCTATGATACTGTCCCTATTTACAGTCACCAGTTTGGAATGTTCAACCATTTCATGCTTCATTAATGTTAGCGATACATCATCTCTGTGGTAGGAATGAATCCAAATGATGTGTGTGCCAAACTTTAAACATACCTCCCATGTGAGTGGTAAACATCTACATGTATGTATCTGCTGGTAAACATCCATGTAACACCCCCCTCCCCAATCCCCATGCCCTTTCTCATACTGTACACATGCAGGACACATCATGTATCAGTGTGGGCCCCCTGATGAGTTGAATGTTGTCAACAAGGTAATCGTCATAATGATCAATTTCTATTTCCCTGGAAATTGTGACCTGACAGGCTGGCAGTATGTGCAGAAAAACTGACTACAATGATTTGAAGGTGGAAAGGGGGGGGGGGGACAACGGGACTAGATCAGCTGTTTCAAAACAACTTTCTGGATTATAGTGTTTGTCCTTTCCATTTCATATTTTTAGCTTATAATACGCTTGCAAATCCATGAATACTTGACACACAATTGCATGTAATTGCAATATTTACCAATCCTCAATTCAGTTCTAAGTTAGCTTCCCAATATGAAAGGTACCAGTGTGTAGGCTACTGATACTATACAGCAATAAATTTGCTAAATCATTAGATAGCAGGGGGGTTGATCCGTGTTTCGGAGTTGGGGGGGGGGGGGGCAAAAATGGGAAAAAAAAGTCAAAAATTTTTGGCGCGCTCTGCGCGCCAAATTGAAATATAAAATTTTGCGCGCAGAACGCGCCGAAAATTTGGCAATTTCGTATATTTGATGGTATTTTTATGCTAAGTTTAATGATTGTATAGTGCTTTCTAATGCTTTTAAAGATTGGGTTATTCATTTGCACGTCAAAAAACATCTATATGAATCAAATCAGCTGAAATCATATCCAATGTGAAGATTAATATAAATAAACACCTCTCG
>JZLH01S0022252.1:23563-38849 GCA_001188425.1 Eucidaris tribuloides | reverse complement strand
AATTTCAAACTGATTCTGTTATGGATGGTACCCATCATAAATCAACACCCGCCCCCCCCCCCCTCTGGGCCGCCACAAATAGCAAACACCGAAACGAATTAGAAACTCTACCACTATGGATGTAACAACTCGAATACTCATCAATAACATGTAAAACGAGAATGAAGAATGCCATGGTTATGTAACCCATTCCAGGCCTCACGCCTGAAATTCGATGTAAACGAGAATGAAGAATGAAGAAAATATAAATAACCCATTCCAGCTTCACGCCTGAAATTACAGGCGTTCGGAACAGAAAATATCTTAATCTTGAACAATAACTGATATTTTAAAGTGGATCTTTTAAATCGTACTTCAGGCGATAAATGGGTCGAGGCTGGACATCTCTCCAAATCATAGATAAAGGAAAAGTCGCATTGGAAGGAGAATGATTGAGACACCTTGAATGCAAAATTTAATTACTCCGAAATACTTTTACGGAGACAGCAGTTTACAGACAAAACCTCGTCAGTGCGCCTTGACTTATTTCGCAAGCTGCGTAAGAAATTAAAAAAAACCGATTTTTGTATCGGTCTACATGTGAGTTTCTAAACTGTCTATAAAGAAAAACAGCTTGTGATTTTGATTTCTTCTGGATATTGTAGCATTTTGTGACGAGTCAAAAATTGGATGAATAATCGGTAGTGCCTACGTATTTGTATTCACCAACTCTTTAATTGTGTAAACTTTGATTTCAATGAACAAACTGGGAGACATGATCATCTTCATTTTGCGGTAAGTCATATTATCATTTCCTTAGTTTTTGAGATATTTATTGCAAGTCATGACGTCACAACATTCCACAATGAAAAGTTTTTGTCGGTGATTTTCATTGTCAACTCTTCGGTGTTAAGCTCCAGACTCCAGCTGCACTCTCGTCAATACACTGATCCAGTTTATATATTTCGTCACAAATACCCACGCGAATAAATTGTTCACCTTTTTTTAACATCCTTGAACAGAGAACATAACTCACAACTTCGTATTTCTCATCATACGGCCACAACTCTGAACAAACATTCAGTGGACACAACAAACAGACACACATAACAACAATAAACTTCAAACAAGAGATCCAGTGGTGATAATCAAGCATGCCACTATCTGAACAAGGGACGAAACAACTACGATCAGTTATCAAATCATAATCGGGATCATACAGGCCTGTGATGATTGGCATTAACGATATTTTTTTAAAATTGTTTATGATTTAAAATAAAGCACTGACACAAACTTCCTACATAACTTTTAGTGAATGTAACGAAATATCCTTTTCAGGCTCACCCAAAAAGAAACTTCGATAGGCTGTGTCATACCGCCAGCCTCCAGCAGGCACCCGCGGCAGTCTCCCACAGCCGCCACGCACCCCGCTCCGAAACACCGCGGTATCCGTCTCGTGTTCGATGGGACCCGCAAACGGGTATACCTCAGCCGTAAACGAGGTAGATACGTCTAATTACGGCCATTGGTCAGTCTTGACACGTCGATTGGTCAGCGCAATCATTTCATAGCTGATTGCGAGGTTAATGAGGGAATGCAGTTACTTTAATAAATGATTGGAAAGACTTCTTAATAGAATTCACGCGGGTATTTTTTATTTCAGATTCGCAATATTGCATTATTCTGATAGCCGGCAGGCGTGAATTAGCAGAGCCATACCCTTCGATAACACACTCGTCATTGAATTTTGATTGTATTAGCGGGATTATCCGAAGCATTCCCAGGGCTATTCTCGGCGGGCATTCTAGAAGCAGCCATTTAATCTTTCCAGCGATGAATAGAGGGGTTTAAATTGGCCCATCTTTCCCGACGCATGCGGAAATGCCGGATATGTTTTAATCACCACATTCCGGGCCGCGAACTAGAATGCTTACCGTGCCGGGATAGGGTGGCCGCGCATTGGAAATGCCACATATTCTGAATGCCTTCCAGAATGCCAGGTACATATTGCCGCCGCTGCCTAATTCAGTATGGCAAATTCTTTATTTTGATAGCAGAACTAACGTATTTAATCTCATATGGCAACATCATAACCTTAATAACCCACAGTCAATCTATGGTCACTTTTCCCTGCATTTGTCTTCAAATGATTTCATTCATGGTTTATGTTATCATGAGACCTAAACTTCAGACTGACGACAGTTCCTACAATTTATATCATTTCGTCTAATTGGATCACTTATGACATTACAACACATGCACATTTTTGGGATAAATATAATCACATTGGACCGTTTCATTTTATGTCATTCACTTGATTCATTTTTAATCCTTTTCCATTTACCTTCACCCCCTTCCCCCCCCCTCCCCTCCTGTTTTGTTTGTTTGTTTACCTTACCCCTCTCAGTAGTTCATGTTAGTGGCACATCCTTCATTAACCAACAACACCTTCACGCCTACCACAGATCGGTTTATGGGCCGCCCTCAACCCCCCCGAGTAGAGCTACTCGGGGCAGCGCACATCATGCCCGGGACACGCCTCGCTGGCTCTTTATCGGGAAATACGTCCTTTCCGGCTACAGCAACCATCTGTATGACTGAACGTGACAAAATATTCCAATGTGTGGGAACAATGTTGTCAAGGGCACTGGTCTCTAATTCAGGTGCGGTGGTGAGGTAGATAATGACACAAATGCCAATTTGTGGGAACTCACATATATGCATTATCAAAATGATTATTCCAGAACCAGTGAGGCTATATCTGGCACTTATCATTTGTAAATTGTCGGCTATCAGGGAAGCAGATTTTATTCTTTTCTAATGGCGAATGATAAAAAGACAGTTCAATCTATACTGGACCTGCATATTTTCATGAGCAGGCACAGTTTGTGGACTGCCACAACTAACCAATCAATTATAAACATTATACCACCTTGTAACAAAAGTACTATTATACTAACAAAGAAATTATATTAAAAGAATATGTGTCATGTAAACTTCAATTCAGGCACCAATATACAATATCAAGAGAGTGTTGTCTTAAAAACTAAGTGTGGCTTATCACATTCATGTACGGAGATATTAGAAACTTGCTCCTGACAAAATAAATAATCACAAAAATTTCAAAGTAAAAAGCAATAACATATTGCGTCACAGGAACACCTGTAACCAGTTACATGTATTTTGAAATTGATGTTGCAGGCTTCTATTCTGCTGTAATGTACCAGACTTTTTAAAGGTCTGAACTTTTTTTACTTGTTTTTTTTTCCCCTCGTAATTTTATAAACATTGTGAGAAAAAACAAGTTGTCTTTCATTGCGTTTTGCCAAAGATGCTGTGCCTTTTGTCTTTTTTTGTTTGTTTCTATGTAGGATGACTTGCATGTGTGTGACAGATGAATTGTTGTACAACGATATTGATATTGTTGCTTGTTATATGAGCGTGACAGTATTGAAATCTCACAGTGCTTGCTGATGCCTTTTCATAATTCAATCGTACAAATACACAAACTTTAAGAATACATACTGATTTGTGTTTGCTGATGATCTATGAAATTTGTAATGTTTTGCCATTGACTATTTATGTGCTCAGTGCCTTCACAATGTAACGTGGGTCAATTTATTTTACTTAAATCTAGAATCCATAACTTGTTTTTTTATATCTCAAAACCAAAGTAACACACCATGGCACACACCACAGAGACACATGCACCCACACACACATACACACAACACCACCACACAACACACATCACACACACACACACACACACACACACACACACACACACACACACACACACACACACACACACACACACACACACATATACATACATACACACACACACACACACACACACATGCACATACATACAAACTGTTACTGTGCTGTTAGCTAAGTAGTTTGCAGTTATGTAACAAGTAACTAGTACTGAGGTGTTTATCAATATTTGGAGAGCAGAGAGCATTATAAGGTACAACATTTCAAGCATATGACATAATGGAATTTGGATGGCTATCACATTTCTCGTTTCATCGGCATGCTCATAAATGCTTGATTTGTGTTGAAAACTGTATTATCAATACACTTTTTTCACTAGCAAATATTTATGAAAATTATTTTTGTGAATGCATAATGTATTGTGTATTTTGTCTCACAACATTCCAATATCTAGTTGTAAATAGCACTTGCATCACAGGACTATCAAACAGCTAATATTAGGCCAAAATAACCTTGGTCTCTAGCTTATGTTCTTCTCTTTCAGACTGCTTTGCTTTGCTCTTGCTCTTTTTTTTCTGCACCTGCCTGATGAATGGCTGCTGGAATGCTTGAGGATGTGTTCTCCTGAACAGTTTTTAACTTGATTTGCTCTCAGCCAGCTGTCAGCATCTGTCGTGGGCCAATAGATTATTGTGTAGCTGAGTGTGTGTGTGTGTGTGTGTGTGTGTGTGTGTGTGTGTGTGTGTGTGTGTGTGTGTGTGTGTGTGTGTGTGTGTGTGTGTGTGTGTGTGTGTGTGTGTGTGTGTGTGTGTGTGTGTGTGTGTGTGTGTGTGTGTGTGTGTGTGTGGGTGTGTATCTGTCTGTCTGTCTGTGTGTGTATGTATGTATGCGTGTCTGTTTGTGTCCTGTGTATCTCTGTCTGTATATATGTTTGTGTTTGTGTCTGTCTATCTATGTCTTTGCATCTGTGTCTGTGTGTCTGTGTTTGTGTCTGTCTAATTGCATACCCCTGTCTGTGCACATGTATATGTGTGTCTATCCATCTGTCTGTATGTCTGTCTCCACCTGTCCCTCCTCGTGTACCATGTGGTAGTTACATTTTCCTGACCATTTAACCCTCTTGGTACCGAAATCACAACATACAATACTCTTCTTCATGTGTACCATGGTTGTGGGTACTCAAGGGTGGAATATATTTAAAGGTGTATATCTTCATCATGATATTCCAATAGACATGGTATTCCTCTTCCTCTTTCCTGAAGTTTATCTTAACAGTATTCAAGCGGAAAGTTCGTCCTGATATCAAGACACTTTGAATAAATAAAAAAAAATACATCAGTATCAGATAAAACAGAATTTAAGTTTTTAATTTTGTGGAATTTCTGAAGATCATTACAAATTCACAGCACTCTAATGCTCTTGGGAATTACTTCTTCAAATGTTTTGTACACAAAATTACACTTGATTTCAATTTTCTCAAAAGTGTATGCATAAACAGACTTTGTACAGGATGATGTATATGAACGTATTAGTCTGAACATACCTGTAAACATACATGGTGCAGAACCACATAGACACAGTTCCTGTTGGGGAAAAAAATGACATGTATTGATACGTGATACAGAAATAATTCATTGTTAAATGTAAAATCACAGATTTGTCAAAAATATTGATCTTTACAATTGAACAATAATAATAGTCTTAGAATATGAACCTTTTTTTTCTTCTAACCATCACTAAGTTGTTTCTCCAATGTTTCAGCATTTATTCAAGTACAACTTGCTATTAGGGTGAATTTTCCCCTTGAACTCCCAATTGCCTAACTCCCTTCTCACATGGTCTGTACTATCTTTCTGATATTTTCTTGCATTGAATCTGAAATTACTAAATATGAAATAAATGCATCTCACTTGGGTTAATATAAATTCCTTGGATGTACTACTAACGTAAGAAATAATAATTAAAACATTCTATTTATCCAGTTTATGCTGACCAAACTTAAATGGTGTTGTACTGTACTGATAAATTGGACTGAATGATAATTGTATAGCTGTATCGTAATTCTTATAAATAAATTAATTCACAAATGAAAATTGTTGTAAAACTCTTGTTATGATATTTGCAGCTCTATGATAATCGGTTTGAAGTCAAAATCATAAAGGTAAATAATGATGACAATAATAAATATTACTGACTACTGCTACAATGATGAATTTATTTCTGATAGTAGTTAAACTGTAATTTATGATGTAGTCTAGTTAATCTTTGTCAAATGACTTGTATAAAGTTTTGTACGTATTCCCTTGAAATAATTTACAGGGAAGTAATACTGATAAAATAATGTGATACTTTTTGTTAAGATTTCAAGGTCATGTTTTCTTTGAAAAGCAAAGTTAATGAGTTGTTCAATTGATTTGTATGCTCTTGTATTGAAGGAAATATTGATTTGTGAGTTCATATGGAATGGTTTTGATGAGCTTTGATGAGAACTGGCAAGTGAGCATTGCATACCTATGATAAGCTTGAGGGTGCAATATGTGATGATGTTACGGGTATTGTAGATTAGCCTGAAAGTACAAGGAGGAAAAGATGATAGATTGAATAAGCACAGTCTTCTTATTTATCTTCTTTGGAATGATTAATCAGCATTATGTAGCTTTCAGTTTATTATGTTGAATAATATAAAAGTGAATGTAATAGTTCTGATGAACCAAAGAAAGACTTTGCTGACATTTGTGTACAAGCGATATGTTTCCAGCATTTTTTTTTTTCGTATGTGAAGAATATATTTTGTTGTGCAGTTGAGTGTTCTTTATATGATTGAATTTGAAATATATGGTGTATGATAACATGAAATGATTATGAAAATGATTTATTTCTCAAATAATCTGTTGTGTTGGCTCTATAATTAACATACTCCAGTCTATCAATTGAAAGCAGCATAAATAAAATTAAAAAATAAATGAAAGTAATAAATTGATAAATAAAATTAATAAAATGATAGTGCAGTTAACAGTTAAATTAGATATGTGGCAATTGAGCATTAATAATAGCATAGCTTTTTTGTTATACTATGGTGGGCATATTGCTATGTCTCTTTCCAGTTATAATCAATGGAATTGCTTGACTTGCACCTTGACATAGAGTTTGTTTATGTTGTAAGTGGTCGGAAATTTAGAGTTATCATCAAGTTTTACAATCTTTTTATCCACCAGAGACGTAATTAACTGATTGGAGATGGTTTGATTTTGATATTACTTGCATTTCACATACACCCCAGCCCATATGTCTAACTTAGTCTCCAACGGGTCAAGTCAGTTCAGAAAAATTGCTACTAAAGTATTGAAAGTCAGTATGTCATTTCCTACCAGGCATTGGATGTAAATAATTGTTATTAAGTAACATTTCACCCTTCACTGTAGATTGTCATATTACAGTTCAAACTTCTGCATTTAGGGAATGTATACATGTAATGAAGGGATATGAAAGTGTGAATAAAGTTAGCCATACTGATGAGACTATTCAAATTTTCAATCAATCCTGTAACTTTGAAGGTATCTGTGATGATAGCATGTACAACTTGCAGTCTTCCACCTTGATTTTGTCGACAGATTCTCACTAAATTTCTATTCGATGAAATATTAGTGGAGTAATTGTCCTGATTCATTCAGAAAGGCATGCAGAATCGATGTAGCTTTAACATACCTGAATGATATCCAAGATGAAATTGTATTATGGATGATTTAAAAATGGTGAAAAATCTGTGTATTAAACCAATAGGAATTTATGGGAAGGCCATTTTGAAGAAACTGGTAAAGTTGCTACCTTATGAATCTTTTAACAAGGACTGAGTGAAAATTTGAAAATTTAAATCTGAATGGTTTAGTCACAAATCGTTTAAAGTTTTACCATATTGTCTCATTATCTTCTTTTCCTGAATAAGTACAGCTATATGCATTTCACTCCCCTTCAAGACCAATTAGTGTCTGATTGTAGAATGATATATGCATTTTTGTTATGGGGATAATATATTAGCCAAATTCTTAATAACCAACATAGAGTGTTGATGTGTAGTCAGATCATTCCAAAAGTTGAATATGTGTTTATATCTCGCAAAGTATCACCTTTATGCTATTCTGCCACTGTAGATAAATTCATCTTGTCTTTGTATTCTATCAAATGCTTTTGTACTTTTGCTACCACTTTTTTTGTTTAAACTGCAATCAAATTTTCTAACACCTGAATATGTAAACTTGTCTATGTTAGAGCTTACAGAGTGACAGGTTAGTAATATCATATAATGAGTTAAATGCTTACAGACGTGAGATTTCGGTGATACATATTACAGGATTCTCATGTTCTCATTAATTATTCACACCAATAATCCACTAGCTATGCAGCCCTAGTAAGATAAAAATATTCAGTGAGTTAAATCAGTGCCCCTGTTCCTTTCAAGACACTTGTAGCTTCAAGATTTAAAAAAAGGGTCTACATCAGTGAAGTTTTTAGGAAGCGGAAATATGCAAACTTAAGTTCATCCTTGTAAGATATCTGTAATGAAGTATATACATGTATTCTGAAATATTTAAACACCATCTCATAATATCTACCCCTTCCCCAATATCTTGATAATTACAGAAATCTGGTGCAATATAGATTTATATGTAGGGTACTCCCTGTATTTACAGAGAGCATCATATGAATAAATCTATATTGCATCATATTTCACCTCTCTGAATAATCTCTTTCATCCATCCAACAGAAATCTGTTTTCAAAACTGTCTTGAAGTCTCAGTTTTTGTTCCCCTGAGCACTTCACTCAGAAGGAAAAATTCATATAATCTTTGTGTATTATGTGGAGAAAATGTATTGTTTCTGAAAGGATGTAATCTCAGAAGTTGAATGAATGCAAGATGTACATTTTGTTACCTGAAGTATCCTGTTTGGCTTGCACCCCAAATTGGCTTTTCCAAATGACTAGGAAAATACTGCTGTAATAAAAAAATGACGAGGGGGGGGGCACTTTCCATCTTCTATCTATGTAAGAATTCACAACACATGACGATGATGACGTAAAGAGTATTTGTACTCTCGCTACTATATATATGGGACTAAAGTAACATTTTATTGTAAAACATGTTTAAGTCAATCTCTTTGTAGGAAATTATTACACGCACATTTACTGCTGTAATTGTGGAAGATTTCCAATATGTACATCTCCTCAACCAATTGTACATAGTCAAACACAATGTAGAAATAACAATCCTCGCGCTCATATGAATATGAAGTGAACACATAATGATGAATAATGTGGTGTTATATATCAATACTGAAAAATATAAAGTATATTATATATAGGTGTAAATAGTATACATATCAATCATGTTTGGGATTATTTGCAATGTTGAAAGACTTAAATTGTATATGTGCTGCCATGTAATTTTGTGTTTATTTGACTCACTTGTACTACACTAGTTATTAATTTGTACTACATTATCAATTATAATTAGTAAACCAAATCACAGCTGTTTATAAATATTTCATACCTTTATGTTATTATGTCATGCATTTAAATATGAAATGTTGTTGCAAGGAGACTCTGAAGCAGATTTATTCATTTTTTTTGCGTGGATATTTTTGTTACAATTTTACAGTGATCAGAATATGAACAGTGTAACTCTACAAACTCAATTTTCTTTTAAATGAGTAGATTAGGTATTACAGATTAGGTTAAATAATATGATAAATACACATCTGACAGTCATGCATTTTAATAGGGTCAGTCTTTTGTACTGTAACTAATTTTGTTCTTAAAAAAGACATGAAATGATTGACAATGCATGTGTTGGGTACTCGCAATGATAGAGTGTGAATTCTGATAAAAGAACAAAATCTTTCTCCTTGAAAAGGAGTCTGACTTTGGAGTCTCCTTGAAGAACAGGTTAATAAGTTTTGTTGATGCTCCAGAAGTGAAAAGAATGTTTGAGTTTGTTTGCTGCAGCCTGGTAATGGCTAGCAATGGAAGTACTATGAAAAAAATAAAGCTTTCATGATAAGTTCATATTTCAATTGTATATGTGTGTTTGTTTCTGAATGTTTGTCTCTAACTGTAGCTGTAATTTATGTACCATTATGATTCCTACACATTACTATTCTTTGACCGAATATAGGGAGCAAGTGGGCGATAAATAACCATTATCCCCAAATAATAGCTAAAGCGTTTTAAAGAAATCATTTTCAATCTGTTTATCTTCCACCCATCCATCCTCTTATTTGCCATCACGTATCAATCCAAACTTGTGTGTGATAACTACAGATATCACTCTGGTGATATACCTACAAATATACATGTACAGTGTGTCCCAGAAAAACTGTCCCTCTCATGGACCAGATAATAATTACCAAAATCAACTTTAATACTCAATTAAGTTTACATATTTAGGAAGCCTACTTAGTTTTGTAATTCCTGTGAAAATTTCAAAGGTCTCGCTTCATTTGTTTTGAATACACAGGCTCTTAGGTTAAAGCAATGCCTTCCAGCCCGTACCAAGTTTGATAAAAAGAAAGGCACATCACAGACATATTATACCTCATTCCACGCTTCACTTAAGTCATCTCAATGACTTTTCATTCACTTTTTTAAATGAAAACTAATCAAAGTTCTGATCCACTGGTCTTGTTTGCTTTCACAGAGTGTGTTCCATGAAATGGTTTGTCCTTCCAAGTCCAGCTTGTATACTTTTGTTCTCCAGCATGTCCTTCCACCTGATTTACATTCAGGTTGATGCATTGATGTAGCACTGCAAACTTGGAATGGGCTGAAAAGCATTTCTGTTACATAATAGACTTGTGTATTCTAAACCAATGATGTGAAAACAATGGAATTCTCACAAAAGTTAGAAAATAAAATGGGCTTTCTAAATTTGAACACTAAATAGAGAATGATACTTGATTTTGGATTTAATGTAGCAGTGCATTAAGACCATTTTTTTTTTTTTTTTTTTTTTGGGGGGGGGGGTACACACTATACCTGCAGTGACAAGTACAGAGTCACATTGCTGCAGTGATAACTCTTCCACAATATGTATATCTAAAAATGACACCAGTATAATAATGATCAAATCAGAACATAAAATTGACATTAGCATTTCAAGAGATTAATTTATTGATATATAATATATATTACATATTTCACTGATACATAAATGACAATGGAAGGCAGAGACAAAAAAAAATTATATATCATTGGTTAGAATCAAAGTTCTCCAAATTTACGCATACATGTATTACACACCATGTGCATATTTGTAAAATGAAATTGTACGATGGATACACAGTTATCTTGAGTTTTCAACGATGATGCTTGCCAAATCAAGAGTAAATGATTGAGTATCTGATATTGATGTGATATTGTAATAAAACTTGAATTTGTGTGTGAGAATGAAATGGCACAAATAATATATAAATGTAAGAACAATCTTCAAATATACATTTATATATGTACATTACATACTGTACATTTATTGCATGAAATGATATTCTCAAGATACGACTGGCATAAAATAAGAAAATTGCTTCAATAGCACATGATTATTTTGAATCAAATTTTTTTATCGGAAACAGTTTATGGGCTATTTTTGGACTTGTCTTTGTGCAAATTTTGAGAATACAAAAAAATACACAAACCACAAATACCATTTCTTCAAATATAAAATACATTAAAGCAAAAAATTAGATGCTCAGAACTAAACCATACAAATCCAATTTATGCAAAAATTTTCATCAAAGAGAAATGCTCCACTTGGCAACCTTCACTGTTTCACATTGATGAGAATGAAGCTTTTCTGATATGCCTTTAAAAATGATCACCAAAAAATGAATAAATTCTTAAACTAATTCGCTTATCACTGTGATATCTATGAAGAAAACCATACATTTCTGTAATGATTCTCTGTGCTTGCCTCTGTATTTTTGTTGTGTTCAGTTTTATGGGTTTGGAAACCACTGTATATATTGCCACTGTCAAACACATGGATACCTACAATATAAATGTTAAATGGGGAAAATTTGGCTAAGAAAATGGCTTAGCTTTGAATGGTTATTTACTCCAGTTAAATAGCATTAATGTAATATCATTGACTTTTAAGGTAAATTACATGATTGGGGGTAGTCCTCAACTTAGGCTGAAACTACTCTAGAATCAAGTAAACTATGCAAGGATTCTCCTGTGAAAATCTTGTAGTCAAACGTTGACTCATTCATCCTGTCGTGTGGCTCTCTATTGGGTCCTATTTTTATAATGCCCCGATAGAATTAAAATACTATTATGTTCATGCTTGTTTCTCCTTAAATAAACAAATTAGAGACAAATCCTTCCATCTGGGAGATCCACTCCAGCTGGTGTATAGTTGGTATATATTTCAAGTCATTTGGTTCTTGAGGCATTTTCAAGTGTTCCCAATCATGTCACTAACCTTAAAGTATAGGTCAAACCATTCCATTTTTAATTAGACGCATATTTGTTATGGGGTTTACGTGGATATTAACTAACTTCACCACTTTAACATAATTATGCAGAATAATATGGTTTTAATCATGTGTTTTTTATCAGATTATACTTTGATCTTATACTGCCCAAATATTTTGGGACCTTACGGACATGAAATTTAATTTCCTAAGTACATTACACTTTAAAGCTATGACTTGTGAGCAAAATAAATAGTGCATTTCATAACTTCATGAGGTAAGAAATCCAATGTTCTTATTACGTTTATTCTTTCACATGTCCTCTGAATAGTATGCAAGTTAGATTATGAGAATTGCAAACTGTTTGAATTATATATTTTCAATAATTATTTTTTTACTCATCAGTTAAGAGACAACATGCTTAATTTCAGCTCACTAATGTTAGACAGATATTGGGGACCATTCCAACCAAGGCATTCAATTTATTTATTTTAACCAAGTCCAACTAGCTGAGACTCAAGAAAGTCAATCACCACAGCTTTAACATTATTATTACAAAACAAATTCATATAAAAATGAAAACAAATGCTTTGATAAGTTTTCAACATATGGAAGCTCTTAAATGCTCATCAAAAAGAAAATTCATAAAGTACACTTTTACAGTAAGCCATAAAAATTAATTCAAATTTATATCAACTCATTATTTCTACAATTTTTCAAATGTCAGAACAAGTTTGCCACACAAAACTTGAAAATGGTTTGGTGTGCAGTTTACCTCCTTGCTAAAATTAAAAACAGTGTGCAATTTTTTTATTACCGGTAAATGTTACAGTTGGTATTGTTTTTGAATGTTACAGCATTCTAACATATAATTCATACTATTCATTGAGATTTTATTAATGAGTATTGATAAGAGTATAACTCTGTAATGAGTATCTTTATTTGGTCAAAAAGAAGGAATTTACATTAAGCCATCAGTAAAAGAATTTATTTGCAATATAAATGATTTCTGTAATATTTAGACCCAAATATACATGGGGCATGTTTCTATAAACAGAGACAAAATATGGCAAGCAACGTAATTGAGGGCCCAACAAATGCAACTACAGCAGAAATCTGAAACAAATTCCAAGCAAGGGCGTGTCATATTCATTTCAAGGTTAAGTACATTTCATTTAGAGTTTTTAGCAGGTAACAACACACAAGTATTTGACACTGATTTCATTATTGCCAGTAAGATTATGATAAGATATTACAAAATAATAAATATCTTAATGAAAAATATTATTATGCCATACATTATACATTTGCCACTATTTTATGGTGTATATAAATTAGTCAAGAATTGTTCAAAATTCCCATAAAACGAGCTTGGACTGTATTTAAGAAACACACTTTTGATTTTAATTAATCAAATAAGACTGTATCCACTGACATTACTTCAGTACATACTCAACATCCAAACATACTTTTTTTACAACAGTACAGAAAAATAACTTTCTTCCATCTTTTATACTTTTGAAGGTTTTGTTGTTGGTTTAAATGATATATTGCACAACAGCTTGTTTTGTACAGACCTTAAGACATATTAACTTCACACATGAAATATTGTATACGCCATATTTTTTTTCCAATTTTGCTTCAAGACGGGGTATTCTCAAAGAGTTATTTTCCTGATTTTATTGCATTTTTATTCACTTGTACAGGTTTAACATGAATTATCACGAAGTGAAAAATTTTAGTGGTTGTTTAGTCACAAAACTTGCAAAATAAAACCACAAAATATTCAGAGAATACAGTATAAGTATTCTTTGCTACAAAGGCATACTGCCTTATGAATTTCATGACAAGAAAATTAGGTGATTTAAACAAGAATCAGGCATCCATAAATTTTTGTGAATGGTAGCCAGATTTCTTTTGCAAACAATGGGTATGAGTTACAAGGTATCATCTTCATGTATTCAGGTTTTTTTTTTTTCAGAAATAGACTTTATTATATTTGAATGGATTTAACCAATAATACACTATAGCATGCATTTCTCACTAGAAACGGCAACAGTTGACAGCCTTTAGACTTAGATGGCATGTGTGTTAAGGAGTGGATCAGTGATTCCAACAGTTTGAACTCAGATTGGCAAGATGAGTAAGATTTTGCAAATCATGGACACAATTTTGAATTCCTTTGCCTGCCAAGGGTCACAAAAAATGTATGTCCACTCACCAGCTTCAACATATGGGACAGGAAAAAGTACAAATGTTTTGAATCTCAAATAAATCTAACAGTCTGGTGTTTCACTGCAGGAATTCAAATATTTGTCTCCAGCAGACAATCTCCAAGTGATTTTACTGTCCTATCAATCTGTTATCAGTCAGTACCCTAACATCACCAGCCTACCAAACATAGCCCACTAATGCCATGTATTACTAATGGTGGTAGTGGCTTTTGTAAGGGAAGCCAATAACATGTTCTGGTACAGATAATGCCAATGAATTATGTGCATGTTAGGAAGGGGGAAAAATGGGGGGGGGGGTGGAGGGAAAGGATGGGCGTGAGGGAAAGGCTGGAGGTAAAGAAAAGGCTGGGGAGGGGGTGAGGGAACAGCAACTGAATCATGTATGAGTTGAGAAGGGGGAGAGGTTGCAGGAGGGGAATGAGAGAATGGCAGCCACTGCTACGTCAGTGATCCTACAGCTTCTATGAGTTGTAATGCCAGTGCATACTGGTTGTGGTTGTCTGGTAATAAACCCACAGCCTGACCCGCCAGATGTGCTGTGTCTGAGATGGGAGGGTGTGGGCAGCGTAAGGTTTCATGTGCCTGTAATAAAGAGAGAAAGAACAGAGTGATTGAACTTGGCATCACACGGTACAAATGTCATGAAATGGTCAAAATGTTGTTGAATCTTATCATCCAAGGAAAATATCCCAGTTTGGTGATATAAAAGGACCTAATCTACATCAGTTTTGGAAATATAACTTAACAGACGTTATGCCAAAAGGCTCTTAAACTTCATTAACCTTTCAATATGCCAAAATACCCTTATTGCTAGAATCGTTTTACAGCATTTTGAACTTTCAGTTTTGGAAATGTAACTTTGCAAACCTTATGCCAAAAGGCTC
>JZLH01S0022252.1:5495-21098 GCA_001188425.1 Eucidaris tribuloides | reverse complement strand
AAAGGGCCAAGTGTTTGTACTCACGAGTGATTTCAACCATGTTATAAGTGATGGCGGGAGTCGTGACTGCCTCTCCACGCTGACCGCATCAGCACCTATGATGAGTTCATGGGTTAACCTTTGACCTACGATATGAATCAGCTGCACCGCCATCTCTGTGTGTTCTGTGACAGTTACCAGTAGCTGCATCATAAACAGAAAAGAAATGATCACATAGTGTTGACGTAAGATTGCTTAAGGTTGCTTTTATCAACATTTGCAGAAGCAAAGTAGCAGGCTATCATTTTGGAATTTCATATGAAAGAAAATATATTTCATGGAATAGTCTGTGTACAATGGCAGATAAAAGTTTGATAAAATTGTTGGCAAGCACCAACATACTGTTTTTGTTAGATCTTGACATTTTCTGCAAATGGATTTGAACACTTCTTTCAAATATGGATTAGTTTTTTGTTGTAAATAATAAAGTGTTTCACATTACAATAAAACTTTTAAACTATGTGCAATCTATTCACAACCAGAAAACCACATCCTGAAAGTTTTTAGTACACTTACTTTGAAGTTTTAACATCAAAATTTTACCCCTGAAATTTGTTTTTGTTTTGTTTGTCTGTTTATTTCCATTGACGTTGTTGTTTTGTGGGATGTGAGTTTGGGGTTATGTTGGGTTAGCTAGGTTGGTCTACGTTTGGGTTTGGATTAAGATTTCAGATTTTGTTTTAGTTTGATTTTGCTTATATTATTTTTTGGTATTGACTTGTGTTTGTTTGTTTGTGAATGATTTTCCCGAAGGCTTTGCCGGAGGTGAGCAAGTACAAAAGCGATGCCACAAGAACCAAGTTTTTCTCATTTATTTGAAAACAAATAATTTAATTAAAACACCCTCAAAGACACTGACCTCTTGTGCTATAGCATCATAGCCACTGTTGTACAGCTCACAGACGTGGTGCCTCTTGATATAGTCACTATCCACCCTCAAGGCCAGGGCAAGTTGCTGGGCCACGTTGGGCCAGATATAGGCCTGGTGGGTCTTGGGCAGCTTCTTGGTGTCGTCCAGAGGGGTGAGTTGTGTTGTCGTCTCCTCGCTGGCGCTGCTACTCCGTCTGGACGAGGATTGTTCGGCCATGTCCACATCCAGGGGGTGGTTTGGCGGCAAGGTTCGGACGGCTGCGGTGACTACATTTATGAGAAACTGTGTGGATGGAAGGGGGGGAATAGAAATTAATGTACATTGTCTATCGATAGACGATATATTATCAAGAAGGTGAGTGTAGTGTCTTGTATACAATTGCATGTTCTAGAGGTATATTATTTCAATTATTTCCAAAACTGGTTATTTAACATATCAAGAAAATATTTGAAGCTCTTTTTTGAAAAAAAAATTGCTATTCCCTGAAATAATTGTGCCAAGATGCTAGCTTTCTTTGCTTCACAACCATTGCTAACTGGTCAAATATTTTGATAACAATTAAATTAATGAAATTACTAAAACTCTGTAATCATGCCAATGTCTCTTTATAAATACTTTAATAAAATGTCCATGTTTCTACAGAGTATAAGACTTCTTGCATTGTAAGATTTGAGTCTGTATAATTGTTAGTGGACTTGGACTTGGACTCAGCATCAAGTCACAATATACATGAATGGCAGCTTTTATCTAACTGCAGACTTGGACTAGAAACTTATGGATTCAAATCCTATATTGACTTCTTAGAGACTTGTTTAATAAATCAAAAATCATTATGGCACATCACCATAATAAGGAGTATTTATGGAAATATACAATGAGTAATATACTCATTAAAGAATGCTAACACCTTGAGAGCTAACAGCAATGATGAAATGATAACAAAAAGAATGTTTATATCTTTATTTTTTGATCACAACATATCAGTAAGATTACTGTCAACTTACCTGTTGCCTTGCTTTGATCAAACCAAAATCTGTTTCCATAATAGATGGAGTGAATGTGGCACCAAGGGCTTTGAAGAAGGCATTTTTGGTCTTGTAGTCAAACAGTTGTAAAACCTGTAAAATGACAGCCAGTTCATTGAAACAGAAAACAGAGAAAGCTGGTACTGATATGTCAATAAGTTATAAATAATGACACACAAACACACAGTACCAATAACAACATTACCAAAGCAGTGAAAGACAAATGTATCTAGCACTAACAATGAAATAGTAACAAATTTCACAGCCAAAAATGGAAGTTATGAGACAAATCAAAATCAAATGTCTCAAATGACCTACTTTACCACAGAATTGTGAAGAATGCTTCCATAAGTGATTATTGAACCACAACTTTTAAAGTGATATAAGGCTGCAACAATATCTTTGCCAAGTTTATACCTGAACTTGTTCATTTTGATGTGTACCTGATGCATACACAAATTATGAGTTGAATATTTTGCTGCCATTTATTCTCACAAACTTCATGTTTTAAACAAACATAAAATAAAATCCCTTTCTAATACATGATCCCTACAAAATAAATGAAACATAAACATTGTAACATTGAAATAACTCTCATAAATTACCCATCTGTTAGCAAAATTGTGAAAATATATGTAGGATATATGTGACATATACAGTATTAACCCATTGGAGATGACTTGATTTTAACATAATACACATCCTCCATAGACCCCAACCCAAGATATCTCATTCTTAGTCTCCAATGGGATAATGACACTACATAACACTGTGGAAGATCCATTAAAAAAATTGTCAGACTTTGCTGTCTGACATATCTGACAGTGTTTGAATGGACAAATAAACACCCTCGAACACAAAAGTTCAGACAGTTATGCTGTCACTTATAAAATATGTACAGATAAAAATTGGCACATGAATTATTCTCAGCTGATGAAAATTCTACAACACAGTAGTCTATGGGGGGAAAGTGAAATGGTCTTTCAATGATTTTTACTTTTTAACAGCACTGAATGATCATTTTGAACTGTAATTTTTTTCAGGGCTTCATTTTTTAAATGGAGATAGTGTTATATGATGCCTTTAAGACACATCCCAACTTAAGTATGATCACTCCCTTGCACAACATTGGTACAAATGACCTTTACTTCCTCACATGTAAAGTGGCATACCGAACTGACTTATTAGGTGATGATTGGAAATCTCACTTTGGGGGCCCTGACTGGGTCCTACCACATTCAATGGGTTTCACAGCCCTACCTTGATTGATTTTAAGCTGAAAGTCATGACGGCATGCATGATGGTGCACAGCTGTTTGTGGACATCGACCAGTGAATGGTTGGGGAGGGTTTGATTGACGGCTAGCTCCACCAGGGGGGCAGGGCCCTGTACGTGTTGCCACAGATCCTCGATTTCAAACATTGGTGTCAGGGACGATTCTGGCTCAACCTGAATGAAGCAAACAGATTACAATAGAATGCTCAAAATGAAACTTTTTAAATATAGTACTCATTGATATATTTAAACTCTAGCAGCTGACTTACTGGAATGTCTCAAGTCCTAAAATTATAACATCAAATATTGTTTTTGTAACTTTTGGATAAGATTTTGTTTGTATCTGGCCAATCCCCCCCCCCCCCATTGTTATTATCAACCAGAAAATTACCCTTTACCGACAATAACCCATCAAGAACAATTACCCCTAGACAATAATTCCCCAGGATAACAATCTCTTAAGACCATTACCACCTGAGACAATTACCCCCCCCCCCAACGATAATTGTCCCAGATGGTAGTTGTCTAGGGGTAAATTTCTAGGGTATCAGGGTGAATTAAGAAACAAATACTGTAACTTAAATTTACATCATACAACTTATTTCGAAGAACCCATTGACATATCCACTAAACTATGAATATAATGTATCATAAAACAATTCAGAAGTTAAATTACTACAATCAATGAGTTTTAAACCACTTGATTATGTCTACAATTTTCCGCTATATCTAGTGCTGACTTTGACTTGTAGATATAAATATGGAACAATATAATGAAATTCACAAACCTGATATATGCAGTCCAACAGATCAGCTGCTAGACTAAGGAAATTGCCAAGGGCTGTTTCACTGAGTCCAACATCCTGGAATATAAAGAAACATTTTTAAAATTTGCAGTGTTCAATACTATACTTTAAAATACAATACACATACATGTAGTTTCATGTATTCAAACTGAAGATATGTAAGCAATATTTCAAGGGAATCTTATTAATGTCCACCCTAAAACAATATTTGTATTTTGTAATCATAAATCACTACCTGATACTCTCCAACATCTATTTTTTTGTATTCCACCTTTCTAAAATTACTTATTTTTCTAAAATATATGCTGAAGCTAAACTTTCAAAAAGCAAATCAGTTTTCAAACTAGAAATATCACATAAAGTGATTGATATCCATACCCCATCAGGGCGGCCTTATGTCCCTGATTTAAGGGCATAATATGAAATTACCATGACAACACAGTTTCTGACACATCAACAAAATGTGTAAGCACATCTTCATCCAACAATGAATGTGTGTGCCAAATTCATGAGCTTCACTCAAAAACAAAGAAAGAAGTTAAGCTGATTCCTTTGTATCCCCTTCAAATTTCATTTGGGGGGATAAAAAACTAGATAATTTAAACTATATTTAGTGAATAAAGTTCAAAGCATATAAAGAGGACTCAAAATAACTAACCCTTCTACAAAGTCTGTCTTTGGGGGCTTTCCCCACTTTGTCCATGAGGAATGCTGCTGCTGAAACCTTTTTGACCATGAATGTATGCCACATCATACTGGCAACACCTGAAAAAATAGAAGAAATAAAAATGATAGTAACCCTAATCAAAACCTTATGACATATGACATGCTGTATTCTATCTCAGTCACAATTGTAATGTATTTTTTTAGAATATGCACAACTTCGCATAAGAAAATGTTGAGTAACAATATACTACAGAAATGTTATGCAATAATCACTTTTTCAAAGTACTGTCATTATTTTCATATACCACATTTATTTACAATATTACAAACTATTTTATATAGCTATCACCCAACATACAAACACACTTCTTAAAAAAAAATAATGTTCAGTGTTGAACCACTGTAATTGTGGAAAAAGCTTCTTATTGTTTTTATATTCAAAGGTATATACATTTATATACTTTGGCAGGGGTGGGGCTAAATTAGACTATTATAAAAGAAAGGACAACAACAAGAAAATGGCATAAATATTCATCCATGAATGCACACGCCAAAAACCAAACAACAACAGATGGGTAACATACCATGCTGTAATACAGGATTCCTGATGCACTTGAGATGATGTAACCCACAGGATAGATAACCTGTCACCTGGGAGTGATGACAATAGACAGAGAAAGAACTGATCAAAGACATTTAGTGACATTTCTAAATTATGACAAATATGTCAGACAAGCATGTTATTTCTGACATGATGACAGTATGACAGTTTGGAAACATATCAAATTTAATGAAATCTTTCCATTACTAAATGCATATTTGTGATTTAATGTTCAGTCCCTGAAATAATGCAAGTGTTAATATTTCCTTCTCTGTTGCTGTCTACTGAAATGTTTGATAACATTGGGAAAGACTGTAGTCATCTTTGTTTCTTCATATTGCATATAATGCATAATATGATAAAACTGATGCTATTATCATTCAATGATGAATATGATAATTAATAACAGAAATCCATCAAACACTGTTTCCATATACCTCTGCATTTTTGTTCCACTGTACGACATACTCCCACGTGCAATGTGCCTGAAGCACGTCATGGTCCATGCTGTGCGGAAAACGCGAACAGAGTGTGTGGACAGTTTCTGGAAATAAATGGAAAATAATCATCATAGACGGTTGTTCAGGCAATATACGTGTACTGTTCATCATCACTTGTTCGTTTAGTTATTTGTCACATGAATGGTATAAATGTTGGAAATTTGTATGTTCTTTCAGACAAAACTTCTTCAAAAAATATATGATTTGCATCAATTAGCAATGATGAAAAAACATACTATTCCTCATAAATTCATATACATGTATTCATTGTCAATTACAAATTTCACCCAGTTTCAATTTCACCCTGAAATAAATTTATCACATACAATTAAGTACTATGAAAAACCTTTTTTTCTTTCTTTTTTTTACTTTTACTTATTCTTACTTTGAACAAAGATCATAATTTTACTTCATGCAATTTATTCTAATGCACTCAAGCTAATGATTGAACATGGGTCACAAATAACCAGCCTGGGTAAGATATTGTTTTGACTAAAAAAACTTAGATACACACAAAATGTCTTACACAAATGCAAGGTTTTATGATCAAAGGTATTTATTTAAAAAGTGCATTGATCATTGATGTTAACACCACTAAGAGGACAAATACAGGTACCTACTGCCTTACAAATAAACTGGAGTACTTGTTGGTGATGGAAAATCTTAGATCACAATCCCTATTTCATTGGTTTTCTGGTGAAAGCATATTACCATTGCATTATAATATGGGAATATGAGGGTCAGCTATCAACATTTGTAATTATTAACCTATTTAACTGCTATCTAGACGAGTTACTCGGGGGGGGTCAATTTGCCCCCGCCCCCCGATATCTCGTCGCCGACGCGCGAGTGCCGCGAAGGTTGCGTGCGCATAGAGCATGTAACTACAGAATGTATAGAATTTCAAAAAAAAATGTTTTTTGCAATTTTTAAAGTATGATAGAAGAAGTGTAATGAAATTTTCTCTTCGGCCGTAACTCAACTAAAAACAGCTAGTGAATGCTATTTGTGAAGACATTTGACATTTTAACATATTATCTACAAAACTTGCGAATTGGAATAATTCTATGTATTTATTGTTGTGAATTCTATTATTTCTTTGTTTTTCGACTTTTGTTTCTATTGTTTTTTCGATAATTGTTGGGAAACGCTTTTCAATTATAACACATAAATTAAGTAATTCAACCATAAAAGCAAAATAATCAATACATTTATGATTATGGCTGAAAACACAATTTCCATGATTGTACACAAAAACGTTTGAGCAATTTGGGTTGACATGCATGTATAAAAGTCGGCAGTGTCGTACACGTATTCCGATGTTCCCGCTGAAAAGTCTCAAAGACGCAGACTGAAGTAAAAAGTCGGAGCGACTCGCGGTGAAAAATTGTAGGGCGGCATGTCGCGAAATATCGCGAGGGGTCACATGACCCCCCCCCCAGTTAATATAAGGTTAAATGAGGCTTTCACAATGTTAGTGTCTTTAATACTTTGTCAACATGATTTGTGCAGATCTTTTAAAAAATAAAGTGTTCAGAATACCATCTGTTCATAGATAGGTTAAAAACAATTGATACTAAAGCTATGTTGTTCTGCAATTTTATCTTTACCTTCCAGTCTATGTACTGCCATCATTGTCTCCTCTTCTTCGTTCCCATCTTCTTCTCCTCCATCATCTTCCATCCTGCTGGATTCTCTGCTCAGGTTGATGGCATGACTACTGGCTGAACACTTGGACAGGAAGCTGGGGGGTATCCGGTGGTGTCCCACCCAACGTGCCACAATTTCGGCAAAGATTCCTGGGAATGTCAAATGAATAGAATTCATTATTAATGCCGAAGTATATATATTTATCAGTGTTGTAGAAGAGAACAGTCTTGAAACCACTTTTTCTTGGTCTTGGTCTAATAAATGGCACCTCCAAGTTTATGTGTAGTTTCAGTCTTGGGACTGCCAAAATTTTAAAATGTGCTCTGTTTCCACACTACTTGCTCAGGCAAACATAAACATGATAATATCACTGTTTTCTAAAGTTGTATGTTTACAGTACTTCTTAAAAATAACCTAACAGAAATTTCAATCAAGGAGAAGGTTATTTCTCTCACTGTTCTTATTTGTGATCCTATTAGTCTCCACCAAAATTGTATTCTAAAATGTATTTCTAAGCCGGTTGCAATTGTACATGATTTCTTAAATTCCCAACTAAATGGAAACATACCAAATTTAACAATAAGGCTAATTGCATGTAAATTAGGATTGTGTGAGGCCCAGGGAGAGAAAAAACATTCTCTTCACATTTTTACTAATTGAGATTAGTTTATCACATACCTCTTCCCCCTTCCATGATGTGCTTAATTGAGATATCAACAGTCTGAGTTTCAATGGATGGTAGACTTGTATCAGGTGACCAGCCTCTTGAGTAATCTTCACGTAACCTTTTACTTGCATCCTAGACACAAACATACAAAACAAAGTCCTGTGATTTTAGACAGTATTGAGTATAACTTGCCGGGGCTGGGGGGGGGGGAATACACAGGGTGGCAAACAAATTTTCAGTGGAATGTTCAAAAGAGCTCTGGAAAAGGGCCATAAATGCAAGCTCATGGTGGCAATAGTAAAATAAGTAATCATGTCCATTTAGTACTGTACTCCTTTGATGGTGCATTGGGCTGAAGTACAGCTGAGGCACTGAAGCAATTGGGAGATAGACACATACCATAATATCCAGAGTTTAAGCATTTGGAGATTATAACCAATCTTGCACCACAAGCGGTACCTATCCAATACCTATAAAAAGAATAAAGAATATGACAGTAAAGTTAAGTTTTAATTGCACTTTTTTTTTAAAGTAGATGAATAACCCTCACTAAATTACTGGTCGGTTGACATTGGATATTTTCCTACAAACTTGGCATTTTATCACAGATTTTTGTGAAATGATAAAATACACGTCTATTTTCTGTACATTCATGGACATCTTTCGATCCTAAATAAAGAGTTTTCAAGATTTTCTGTAACTTTTGAAATATTGAAAACACAGTAATGAAAATTTCATGTCTATAACACATATACTTTTGTCCGAAACTTCCCTAAACAAAACTTTTCTCAACCACGCATGTGTAGAAAGTTGTAGCTGTCAGACGTTGACATTACACACAATAAAAATGTTCCATGTGGCGCTGTTCAGAATTGGTAATTCATTCCTCACCATGCTTAGTTTGGTTTGGACCAGTCTCTTGAGTACCATGAGATCATGGAGCTGTTCTATCAGGACATCCCACATCTGAGATGCCATAGTGACGTCCACCCAGTCCCTGGACAGGTCAGAACTGGGCGTGGCCACGGGACTGATGTTGGTTGGCATGTCGTCGATATCCATTCGGTCAGCACCCTACATGGATGCAAAATGTAGTCGAGCATTGTTATTGGGATGCACATGTGGTTACATTGCTTGATTCACATATCTAGATAATGTTAGTAGAGTTGAACGTATACGAACTGATTAAAAAAATGCAACTGGTGAATAATGTCTGTACAAAATACAAGTGGTATGATACTACATACTACATATCTCTTTTAGTGAATTTTACTAACATTAATCATTAGAATTGAGAGATATGAAAATGATTGTCTTCTATGCAAGCTGATGCATTCAGCAGGTTTAGCAGGTAAAAGAGTACAGACTGGGAAAACATATCAGTTTTCAACTTTTTCAATGACCTACTAAAGACAAATTAACAGATAGGAAAATATACAAGGGGACATAATCTGCTAAATCTGAATTGATGAAAGATGCTCTTTGATGCAATAATCTGTTAAATAAGTAATACTTAGTGGTTTTATATACTCGGTACTATGGTGTGCAGCATAACACCAAAAAGCAGCTATGTCATGTTTTATCTACAGTTTACAAAAAAAGAATCTCAAAATATAAAACATTTCCAAACAATTCCAATCTAACTCAGAATAACCATAAACTAACCTGCACCTGTTCACTGGACCCCGTCCTCCTCCCTATGGTATCCTGCACCATACTCCTGGCCACGATAGCAGCCACCTCCGCCCCGCCCACCCGGGTCGTCTCATACAGCAGACCGTGGACTCTCTCCCATTCCTGCACCCCCACCCCACCCCCAAGGGGGGAGGGGAGCAGTGATGGGTCGTCGGTGACACCAGTTCCGACAACAGGTGGTGGAGGTTGCTGATGGTCCTGGTGGAATCCTTCAAGAAGTCCATCTCATTGTTTAGCCACACTTGCATTAGTAGCATCTATATCAAGATAAATGATGATTTATATTTCATTATTTTTCCCCCTTTTATAAAGCATTTATTATCTTTATATAAGAAAGATCACTTTGGAATTAACTTTTCAGGTTTGCACTGATTCTTTTCCTCTTTATTCATTTTCTTAAGAATTTTTTCACATTTCAAAAGGAAGAAACACAGATTTCATTACAAAATGTGTACTTCACTATTTATGAAGTTAACCTATTACTTTTGTATCTTGGACTTTCTACTCTTTGTCTATCTTACCATCACATAATGAACACTGAACATTGGGCAGATTTCTTCATTAGCTGTAAAAATGCAGCTGTAGTATTTATTTTTGTTTAATTTATTTCAACTTTTTTTTTTTGACATGTGCACTGCTTGAAACAGCACTCTGCTATTTTTTTTCTAAAAATAGTTCCGAAGGGAACGAGCCAATAGTTTGTCAAAAAAATCCCATAAACTAATCACACTAGTCACAGCAAATGTTATTAAGTTACTCATCTATCTAAACATGCTTGAATATAATTGCGTCTCTCAACACTAACTTGATGATAAACTGAAACAAGGTATTAGTAAATCTGTGAACCATAACTTTATAACAATTTAACAATGCCCTATAAGTACAAAATTAGAAGATACATATACAATACATTCTACACTGGCCACATATGGAAACAACTTTATCTTACCACTACTTCATGTGTTTCTGTCTCTGCATCACGTAATATCCGACATAGTTCAGACGCCGAACTGTCGCCAACCAAGCACGGTCGAAATAAGTACATACCTGGAGGTTTAGTATTGAAATTAATGACAAGTACATGAATTCACAAATACATGTATCACCACACAATAATTAAAAACTTTGAAAATATGAACAATTAAATAAACCTAAATTCTTAAAAAGTTACTAAAGGACAGGTTAATTTGTCTCATACTCGTGTTGTCAATATCATGAAAATGATAAGTGTCTGCACTCACCCCTCAAAAAAAATTTTCTTCACTCCATAAAAGAAATATTATCCCTCTACAACCCCGTTACTCATGTACACATAGGCAATGAATGTAAGAAAATAAAGACAATTCTACAACTGAGAAAAAATGCATCACACACAAGATGGGAAAAGGGCATTTTCCTAACCTTCAACATTGTCTGCTTATACACCTCAAATGACCTTGACCTCAGCAAAGATATTGAGCAGTACCATTACATGAAGGTTCCTCACATAATCTGTAACCCACATTTGGTTGCAATTGGATTTTTTTTGTTCAAATCAGACCTTGCTGTCAATTTCAGGCACAAGTTAACATCAAATGATCTTTGACCTTGACATCTGACCTTTAACTGTTGACATCAGAGGAAATTCTCATCATGTGCATCAGATATGAAAAGATGAAATGTTTGTAAAGATGCAATTTGACAATGGTTAACCAAAACTTCATTGAATCACGTATTATGTACACACACACACACACACACACACACACACACACACACACACACACACACACACACACACACACACACACACACACACACACACACACACACACACACACACACACACACACACACACACACACACACACACACACACACACACACACACACACACACACACACACACACACACACAGAATTTGGAAAGGAGACTGCATCTCAAAGACCCTTCACTCTCACTACACCCATGAAAATGTGTGTAAATAATTTACCTAATGCTAGCCTCTTCTCCTCGGCCAAGTTCTCCTTGAAGATGACTTTCATCTTGATTTCTTCAGATGCTACTACTACATCCTCCTGATCTTCTCCACCTTCATCCTCCTTGTGCTTCCCATCATCCCCTCTCCTCACATCATCCTCTTTCATCCTCTGTATGACCGTCTTAAAGCAGCTCAGGAACGTGGCCAGATCCATGCTGTAGTCAGCCGCAAAGTGCACCCTTGCCTGGCTGGATAGGGACAGGTATGAGTTCAAATTGCCGAGCAGCGACTCGACGTAGAGTGCATCATGTTTAAGAGTTGAGGCCAAATCCTAGTGGAGATGAAGTAGGGAAAAATATGAGATTAGAGACATTTACACATTCAGAGAAGTTCAGATTACCACAGGTTAACAGGAAAAAAAAGTATAACACCTGTCAAATATCTCTAAATGAATTCCAAATACTAGCCTAGGGCGCTGCAGGATGATTCCTTAAAGTCCTAAACTTTGTAGTGAAGTGTACAGGGCATGCTGTAATGTTCCTGGAGGGTTCCGTGGGTAATGCAACAGTGGGAGTAAGGGAAAGAAGCCTATCTGGTTTGACATTTCCTAAATAACAATTTGAAATTTAGCACAGAAGTGACTGTCTCCAGCAATTAAATTAAATTTAATTTCAAAATAGCAGGCATTCTCCGTGGACCCCAGCTTGAGATATCTCATTCTTATCTCATTCAAAAACAGGATAATACTGGAAATGTAACTACTTTCCAATTGTTCTATTTTTAGGATGAAATTCAAGCGGTAAAATGTTAACTCTTACAAAAACCCACACTCAAAATACGGTATATTTTGATACTTTTTATTAACATGTATTCATTTTCATATACTGCTTGAAACGTAACATCTATGATAATGACAAAAACAATCCCGAAACAGTGAGATGGCTGCAACAGCTGGAGCAAACTGCCTAGCTGCCTCATACGAAAGAAGAAGAAGATGACAAAAAACACTAAATCCAGCCATTTTACCTCAATACAAGGCTTATCCGTAGGCACGTTCTCCTGTTCCTCCTCCTTCTCCCCACCCTTCTTCTGCAGACCCCGTAGTTTGGTGTATGTCTCCACCAGCTGGACTTGGCACCCGCAGTACTGCAGCAGCCGTCGACTCTCGTAGTCCATGCACCCCGGCTCCTGGCTGCTCAACTGGACAATCAGGGCTCTGATGATGTGGAATAGCTCCTCTGGTGACATCCCCTTGGCTGATAGAGCCTTATCTAGAGCCTGGTGGGATTGGCAAGGGCAAAATGGACAAAATAAATGATATATACACATTTTACTCAATATTCATTTGGACGATCAATATTCAACTGGACGATCAGGGCTCTAATGATGTGGAACAGCTCCTCTGGCGACATCCCCTTGGCTGATAGAGCCTTGTCTAGTGCCTGGTGGGATTGGCAAGGGACAAAATTATGAAATAAATTATATCAATTTATGCAGCATATGTAGTCATTCAGTCATAGTATACACATCAACAGATAGTAACCCCACAGCTGCTCTTGCAACAGTAGCTCAGGTGATATCTCAGAAGACAAAAAGTTAAATACACAAATGTAACAATGACCACAGTTTGAAATATTTGAGCTACATGATCCTGCATGCATGTGTCTGAAATACGGTACAAAAAAAAAAACACCTGAAAAAATGCACTTCAAAGTGAGCATTTAGTGCTTTAAAAGAGTGAAAATCTAGAGTATCCAATGAGACCTTCTCCTGACCTTGTCTATTCCCTCACATAGACTGCAGTGTCATAGGTCAAATTTATACTCAGTCCAAGCAGTAAATCTGAGAGGGGATGTTTATCCATGCACACCATGCCAGTGCAACCATAACATTCCAAACTTTTGTATGCTGGGATGTTTTCTTGTCCATTCAAGCACTATTATGAAGCTCAGATATCAAAGTTTGACAGTGTTTTAAATTGAAGCTCCACAATTTTAGCTTTTGTCTTAAATGTTTGCGTTGCCATCAGGCTTCCATGTCAGAATTGAGTTAGGGTTAGGGACTAGGGTTAAGGGTTAGGGCTGACATTAGAGGAACTATATGCAATTGTCATCTAAGTAAATGACAGCTGGACAAAAGTCATGGAACCCAACATATATGTAAATAGCTACCCAGTTGCACACACAAGAAATACACATTTATTACACAAATTCTAAATGTCACAATAATACACTTCTTTCATACAAAATAAAAAAATTCATCAATGTTTGAAAAAAAAGAGACACATTTTTAGATTAATGGACTACTCATACCTGTTGTTTGTAGGCAGTTAGCTTCAAATCTTGCAGTATCTTAGTGATTGGTTCCACAAAGGAATTGAATAGAAAATAAAAATGACAGAGAACTAGAGCAGTCTACGACTGCGCGCAGGACGATGGGTATTGCCTCCGCAGTCTTGCACTCTCATCCAATTGAATGTAATTTGAAACTATCAAGTTACCATGGTAGCACAAATACCAATTAGATGAAAGAGCATAAATGATAAGCCACATGTGACCTTGACCAAGATACAGTAAAATCCAATTTAAGCAGTGTACTTAATTATCGCGACAATAGCCTCAAATCGGACATGAGCCATTGTGACTTTTGACCATCTGACCTTTCAACTCCTAAAATCAAATCAGTATGGTGCCTTAATAAGATCATTCTCCCAAGGTTTACATCAAAATCGGCGAAAAAGTCATACTCAAGTTTTCACAGTAATGAGCCAAACTCAAGACATATTAAGCCTTGTGAACCTTTGCACCTCATGACCTTATCACTGCTCCAAAATCTAATCAGATTTTATTGGTGCCTCAATAATAAATACTTCACCCAAAGTTATCATCAAAATCCGACCAGCCAACTCTCAAGTTAATCGCGTTAATCCAGAGCCCAAATCAAGACATATTTAAGTCTGGTGACTTTGAACCCTTTTAACATTCCAAAATCTAATACAGTTCAATTAGTGCCCCATAACATACTCACCAGCGTACAATGAAAATTCAACTGGCCGTTTTTTCTCAAAGTTATGCGCGAGTAACGAGCCAAAATCAGACATATTTAAGGCCCTCGGTGACCTTATACCTTATGACCTGTTCAGCCCACAAAATCTAATCAGTTTCATTCGGTGCCTTATAATACAGTACTTCACCCAGTTAATCCCAATCCGACCGCCACTCTCAAGTTATCGCTGTAATGAGCCCAAGTCAGACATATTTAAGACCCGGGACCCTTTGACCTTTGACCTTTCAGCTCCAAAATCCAATCAGTTCATTGGTGCCTTATAATACATACTTCACCCAAGTTTCATCACAATCCGATCGGGGGTTCTCAAGTTATCGCGGTAACGAGCCCAAATCAGACATATTTAAGGCCCGGTGACCTTTGACCTTTGACCTTTCAGCCCCAAAATCTAATAAGTTCATTGGTGCCTCATAATACATACTTCACCCAAATTACATGACAATCCGACCAGCCGCTCTCAAGTTATCACGGTAACGAGCCCAAATCAGACATATTTAAGGCCCGGTGACCTTTGACCTTTGACCTTTCAGCTCCAAAATCTAATCAGTTCATTGGTGGCTCATAGTACATACTTGGTCCTAGTTACATCAAAATCTGATCGGGGGTTCTCAAGTTATCGAGGTAACAAGATCCGGTAACGGACGGACGGACGGACGGATGGACGCACGCACGGACGCATGCACGGACGGACAACCCGAAAACATGATGCCTCCAGCAACTTCGTTGCGGAGGCATAAAAATTATTAGCGCTATTATTAAGTTCCGTATAACACTAAAACAG